>JAULBM010027801.1:0-11149 GCA_032357055.1 Geukensia granosissima
GTATGGATACATTTGTGGCAAAGAGCAAGTGCCTGTGGATTTATAATACCGTCTTACTATCCAAATTTGCTATAAATTCAATTCTTTGAGATAAATCGTACAGTGGTAAAATATGAGAGTTTGATGAAAACTGTTAGTGAACAATATCCCCTCAAATTTGATTTTGCACAAACATTTATAGAAAATTTAACGGGGTTGTCACAAAATGATATTGTCCTTTAAAGATATTCTAGAATAATATTACATTGTCCTTAAATCAAACAACTGCTTAATCGTTCAATTGAAATTAGTTTAATAAGTATTTAGGGATAAGAATTCATGGGAGCTACCTGTACAGCTGCTGTTTTTTTTTTGTTATAAAGAGCTACCTGTACACAAAAATTTGAGCTACACGTACAATCCTCTAACGGCGTTCTCGAGTAGTTCTCAATCAATTTCTGATTAAAGATGTGTCACAATCTTTTACAATCGGTACATGTTATTCTGTCGTCATTACTTAATGCATAGTGGTATATTTTTTTAATTTGTTTTCGTTCTTTTTAACACAAATGCGAATAAATTGATCAGTGCGTCATGTAAACATTCCACAAGTGTTCAAATGCAAATTTTAAAAGAAGTAGAAAATGTTATTACAAGTATTAGTTTATCATGATATTTGCTTGTTTTTTTTGTGCCATGTATCTGTCCTATCGATGATTTGTAGTATCAGTAGAGCATGAAAACTTGACCCTAGTCAATGGACCGTGAAAATGAGGTCTAGAACAAAAGACATGTGGCACACTGACATGTACTTCTAATAATAAATAGGCATACCGAATATTGCTGACCTATCATACCTAGTTACTGAGGAACTGATCTTAGCAGGAGAACTTGACGCTGGAGATTTAAGAGTCACTGAACCATGCAATGTAGGTCAAGGACCAATGTCTTGTGGCACTAACTTTGGTCATCCTAGCATTATTACTTTCAGAGATATAGAGCTTTCAAAAAAACTAACGCCTCCGCCGCCGATTTTGCCGGAAAGTAACACCTGTGTTTTGTGTCAGTGTTCTGTTGTGTCCGATGTTTGTTATGTCAGTGATTTATTGTGTCATTAGTATGTTATGTTAGTGTTCTGTCGTTTCCTATTTTTGTTATATCAGTGTTAAGTCGTGTCCGATGATTGTTATGTCAGTGGGTTATCGTGTCAGTAGTTTGTTATTGCAGTGGTTTATCATATCGGTAGTTTGTTATGTCGGTGTTCAGTCGTGTCCGATGTTTGTTATGTCAGTGTTCAGTCGTGTCCGATGATTGTTATGTCAGTGGTTTATTGTGTCAGTATGTTATTGCAGTGGTTTATCATATCAGTAGTTTGTTATGTCAGTGTTCAGTCGTGTCCGATGTTTGTTATGTCAGTGTGAAGTCGTGTCCGATGATTGTTATGTCAGTGGTTTATCGCATCACTATAAAAATAGGAGTCAGTAGTTTGTTATGTTAATGTTCTGTCGTTTCCTATGTTTGTTATGTCGGTGTTCTGTCATGTCTGATGATTGTTATGTCAGTGGTTTATCGTGTCAGTAGTTTGTTATGTCAGTGGTTTGTTGTCTCAGACGTTTGTGATGTCAGGGGTTTATCGTGTCAGTAGTTTGATATGACAGTGGTTTGTTATGTCAGTGGTTTGTTGTGTCAGTGGTTTATTGTATAATAGTAGTTTGTTATTTCAGTGGTTTGTTGTATCAGTCGTTTTATATGTCAGTGGTCTATTGTGACAGTCGATTGTTGTGTCAGTAGTTTGTTTTGGTGTGTCATTGGTTTGTTATGTCAGTGATCCGTTTTTTATGTCACTGGTCTGTCATGTCAGCGGTTTGTTGTTTCAGTGGATCGTGTGCCAGAATTGTGTTGTGTCAGCGGCGTTGTGTCAGTATTTTTTGTTTCAGTAGATTGTTGTCAGTGTTTTGTTGTGTCGGTGGTCTGTTACGTCAGTGGTTTGTTATGGCAGTTAATCATTGTGTCAGTGACTTGCTATATCAGTGGTTTGTTGTGTAATATTTGAGAAATATCATACCGTGTCACCAACCATGGTGACGGTCCACTAGTTTGAAGGCTCGATAGTCCGAAGGTCCGATGGTCCGAAGGCCAGATAGTCCGATAGTCCGAAGCTCCTACAGTCCGAAGGCCCCATAGTCCGAAGGTCCGATAGTCCGAAAGCTCCAAGTCTGTCAAATTCCCGAAGTCGCGTTAACACATCAAGTTGCATGAAGGCAGAGAACAAATTACCTGAGGACTAAACTTAGACACAAAAAATAACTTTGGTCAATGAAGACTGGAATGTAGGTCGAGCTAATTATATAACCTGATTTGGTTTGGATGAACAGATTCAGACTCATCCTCGTACCATGATGCATGAGGGTCTGGTGAACATAGTAACTGAAAACTAAATTTAAAGGATTAAAAAGTTTACCCGAGTCTGTGAAGCCAAAATAAGTAGGTATGGTGCTGACAGACTCTCCATAATACATATCCAAACCAAATTACATAATTGTGATAAATATACATGTGGTATCAGTAGGACTTAAAACAGATCCAAAGTCAAAGGATAATGAAAAATAGGTCAGTTATGTCAATTTCTTTAAGGGGATAGTTTTTGTGATATCCTGGTGCATCTGCATATCGGCAATCATTATAACAGACCTTTAAGCTTCTTAGATAGACCTGGGCAGGGAGGTTAGGTACCCCAAGGTCTTGTTCTAGTTCGAAGAGGCGAACTAAAAATGAGATCATTTTTATAGTGCTGTAAGTTTTAATCAGAATAATAAGTTTCGAGTTGTGGCATGATTGTCCCTGAGACACTTATCCACCAAATGACAGTCGAATTTAAACTTCTGCAGGTCCCTTTTGTAGGTCCTTCAATAATGAACCAAAACTTTAACCTTTTGTACCGGCATAAACCTGCTCTTTTCAAGTCGAAAATTACAAAAGGGGTCTTTTACCTGGAAGGAGCGTTGCACTCTCCAAACACGTCACCCACTATGGTTCACGGCCAGGCTTTCCGTATTTTAACCTCGCAACCCCTAAGGAGAGGGCCTCCCCTATCTGCCATATGGGGTTCGCGATGGGTCAGCTCTGTGGGTCGAGCCTTGGAGACCGCTCCAAGAAACTTTTCATAAAACACGACTATCGACCTAATATATTAAAAAATGGTGAAAAATAACACTTAATGACTAATAAAAACGACAAACACTGGACTATACAGGTTCCTGACTTGGGATAGGCATATTTAGTAGTTTATTTAAAATAGGTAAATTGGGTTAAGTATGAATATTCTACATTTGAGAAAGAATTGTATTCTTGAAAAACAGAGGCTGCCCTAAAACCCGGAACCACTTACTGGACGTTCCTGAAAGGTCTGTCACTCTTATAACCTTTTAGAAAACAATTCTGGAATTTTCGACAAAATTTTCAACAGAGATGAATGATAAACCTAAAAATTAAATTGATGCAGCATTGGGGAACATGTACTTTGTTGGACGTCCATTGTGCGATTTTCGCCTTCTTTCGTTTGCTACAGGATCGCTGTAGAAATGCGAAAGATAACATATTTAATTTGTTATTTTTAAAGTATTAAAATATAAAATAAAAATAATATAATATATATAAAATATTAAAGTATCTTATCTCGCGATTATCACGCTAACTAAGCGCGATTGTTGTTGTTTTGAAGTATAAATCCTCTCTACCGCATCGGAAGTGTAATGGATAGCATGCTCGCCTTGAGTGCGGAGGTTGTGGGTTCGATCCCCAGCCGGGTCAAACCAAAGTCATTACAATTGGTATTTGCTGTTTCTTCGCTAAGCACGCTAAAGACTGGTTTGTCCAGATTAAGAATAATGTGTATGGGTAAAGTGGCATGTCTTCCTAAGGACTGTGGCTTTCGTGAGCTAGCACGTAAGAAATCCGACTCAGCGTGTCGGTATAGTACAAAGCAGGGTTCAATCATCATCACTTATCATTAACTTTAATCTCGTCCGAGATATGCAAAAAATATTTGCCACTGGACGTTAAGCACCATTCAATCAATCAATCAATCAATCAGCTCTTATTCTTGTCGTTTGAAGGTAAATTATGCACTATATGTGTATTTAGCGTATTAATCGTATTTAAATTTTGCTGGTACGAAATCTATTAATGAAATAACTCTTGGATTAGGAAGGGGGTGGGGGTGTAATAACAAACTGACACAGATTAGAGAGCAATAAGAAAAGCCTACAATTGAAAATCATAGACCCTATATCATCATTGTAAAATATCTGGAAAGTAGGCGTTAATTTCGGAATAACGATCTTACGGTCCTTCGGACTAACGAACCTTCGGACTATCGGACCTTCGGACAATCGGACCTTCGGAATACTAGGCCGCCACCGGAACGATGAGTTGCTGATAATTAAATATTTAACTGGGCACATGGATAGTTCATTGGAATAATGTTAATTAACACTTAAGTGGCAGGTTATTCGTGAGACAGAAAATTAAACCTATAAGATTGATATAGTGGTTGTTGGTTGTTTACCGCCTCTACTCTATAGGCAACAATTACAAAAATGAACAAAAGTTAATTGTATTCAAAATAATATTAATATTCAGACCATGTCTCATGTTAAGATTTTCAAGATGCTAATAGGTGATGCTTTATGATGGGATCTTAAATCAAATGAACCTCATAAGACATCCTAATTCCATTCTGTGCTTTTAGAGAGTGCGAATAACTTTTATAAGAAATGCCTTAAGCCGCATTTCCGTCTCGATATATCTCAAGACATTGATGGTCATTTCTAGGCCAAACGAGTTTTCGATGGTGTAAATCAAGAAGAAAAAATATTGATAGGGAAATGAAAAATAATTCAAATTGGTTTGCATTTTCTATGCGATATATGGATACATCAATTTTGTGAACAATGCATCTTTGAATCGGTGTTACGGAAAAAGGGAAAAAACTGTAGTTACGTGCTCGAATGATCACCAGCTGTACATTTTGTCTTGAAAATTCAGAATAAAAAACCAGCTTTAAGGTTTGATAAAGTATAAGAGTAAGGGAAAAGATAAAAATGGTTTATCTATAAACTAAATCGAAAAATCTCCCCTCTATTTTACGAGGGAATGCTCTATCTACTTTTGTTGTTTCACTTGCTTCCTCCTGAAGACCGATGGACACTAACAAAATAAATAGCGGAATGCAAACGAACCAGAATTAACGGGGATTTCGTCTTGTCAATTCTTGGCGCTGGTACTTAAATGTAAGAAAAATACGCATGTCTGTCCATTAATGTGACCAAAATATTACAACAAACCAACAAGTTCATGTATTGAAATTAATCATACAAACAGGAGTTCGATAGATACTTTTTCGTTATCACATTTCCCGTGTGCTTTTTTAGCTCACCTAACCGAAAGCCATATGAGCTATTACCATCACTTGGCGTCCGTTGTCGTTGTTAACATTTTGAAAAAAAATCTTCTCGTCAGAAACTACTGAATGGATTAAGATGCAACTTGGTTTGATTGTTTTTTAGGATATTCTACAAAAAGTTTGTGCTTCGATTTTTGATCTTTTAAAAACATGGCTGACTTTACTAAAATAGATCATATGGATCTGACAAAAGAAACTGTTAGCTTTAGCCAAATTCTAACATAGGGAAAAATTGTTCAACATGATGAAATCTACCTGTGGTGAAGTTTTTGTAGAAATTCCTTATCTCATGTAGGAGTTATGACCCTTTTTTGACTTTTTAAAGCAATTTTTGAAGATTAAAGTTTCAAAAATCTTCTCTTAAAGTACTGAATGGATTTGGATGTAACTTTGTATGATTGTTCCTTGGGATATTCTGCACAATATTTGTGCTTCGTTTTTTGATCAGTTGAAAAACCATGGCTGTTAGTAAAATAGAACACGGGGTCTGACTTAAGAATTTCGCATATAGCTCAAAAACGTTAGTTTTAGCCAAATTTTAACATAGGATAAAAGTGTTTCGCATGATGAAATCTATGCGTAGTGAAATTTTCAAGGAAATTCCGTAACTGTGTTGGAGTTATTGCCCATTTACTGGAATTTTTAGATAACTTTGAAGGTACATTTAAAAAATCTTCTCCTCTAAAACTATTGAATATGTTTAGATGTAACTTTGTATGATTGTTTCTTAGGGTATCTGCACAAAGATTAAGTACAAGACTGTTTGAGACAGGTGAGATATTACAGGCTTCTAGGAGCCTCTAGTTTTTTACTAGTGTCGACTGGATTTTTTTTCTTCTGAATTGACCAAAGGCAGTTTTTGCTTGGTTGCTAAGGAGATCATCTTAGCTGGCTTATGAGAGTGTTTGTTAATTAGGTGGTTCTCTGATTAGACAAAAGAGTATACTTCCTTTGTTGTAAGTTGGTACTCGGAATAGACGCAAGATGTTTTTCTAAAAATCAACAATGTGTCTCAAGAAAATTTAAAAGACATATTTGTCTCAAGGTGTATAAGACACTGTAGTTTACTATAGTATTTCTTTAGTATGCAAAGCATACATCGAGGACGATGTCAGAGAGATATACACAACCTACGGGGCTGATATCAAACGTACAAAACCTTTGAACTCAATATTGGAGGGAGATACATAACTTACATGTTCAAAGAAGGTTTTATGCCACACAAAGTGGAACATGCGTTTTCCATGGCTTTGCATTCGTGTGTTCGAGAGGGAATATTTCTGACACGTATATATATTAAACACGCTTTCACATATATGTCACTGACTTTGACATGCAGCTGAGAATACACGCGTTTTGAGTCGAGTTCACCATTTTAAGGGACGGTCTTCAACTAGGTTATGGGCTCATCATTGAAGGTCTAACAAGACTTTTAAGATAAAGAATAGAAATAAAAGCGTTTAATCTGCAGTTCGGTTTCTTTTGTACATTGATGCCATAAATCCTTATTGTGGTTGACAAACACAAAATCCTGGATCCGTATCTGGACATTAAAGTTAAAAGTCTAAATGATATTAAACATTTTAAATCATGCTCTCAATGGTCCTCTTACACACGAGCCAGGACTGCATCCACCTAGATGTTCATTATCTATCCAACAACACCGCTGGGACGGACCACAAGTTCGTTGATTTGCCACACAAAGACATGCATTGTTCAACAGTGCCGCTCGAACTCTGCACGTCAAAATGTAGAGTATAATACATTGACTGTTCAATACAGAAGAACATTTGAAAAATCAGTGGAAAAGTTTAGTCCCTGGCAAATATCATCGAAGAAAAATTATTTAAAACCTCCATCTTGAAAGTTAAATGGTCACGTTCGCAAATAAAATACCTTAACAAAATTAAGGAGAAGTCGGAACGAATGCAGAGGTTTCCTAGAGTTGGGTTGCATGTAGGTTACAACAGGTAACTTTTTGTTTTTACGCCTAATCGTGTCTCGGTAAAAAAAATTATAATACGTTGATTTTTAGATTAAATTTAGATTTGTTTGATTGATTGGGGTTTAACGCCCCTTTCAACAATATTTCAGTTATATTTTAGTAGTCAGTGAAGGAACACAAAATGCTTGGAAGGAACGACTGACCTTGTTGCAAGTAACTGAACAACTATAAAATTTAGACCAAATTAGAATAAAAGTACTGAATTGAATGATAAAATAGAGTTGTTCAGTAGTCCAAAAATTTTAAAAAGCTAAAATCTTTTTGGCAGTTACAATTTTTTTTCAAACTGACGCCATTATTTACTTGATCTGCATGATCTACAGGTGGTTGTATGTATCATATCGCGTGTAAAACCGAGTAAATCAAGTAACAGCGCCTGCGAGTCACCTTTGCCAATTCGAAAAAGACGACCATAACCAAGTTGTAGGATTGTTAAGTAAAATTGAGTTTTGAACATATTATATTGTATTATATATATTTATCATACGTCTATCTTTAAAAGAACGTCTTGAAAGTCATGAAAGTTTAATGGTAAGCGTGCTTGCATTGGGCGTGAAATATCGTGGATTTATTCCCCACAAAATGATATCAAATACTTAAAAACTGGTATCTGTCGATTCTCATTTAAGAACGCAGCATTTGGAAGTAAAAGAAAAAACTTGTCGGTCCAGTGTCAGAGTAATTTGTCTGGGTAACGTGAAATATTTTTCTCTTTATTTTCCTCTTGACTGTTCAAATCGTGAGTTAACATGTTAATTATCCAGCTAAGCGATCCAGTCTAGTACAAATCAGGGTTTATTGATCATCAGTCATCAATATGCCTTCGTTACAACATTCAATCAGTCTATCAATCAATCTACTTTAAATTTAAAAGAGCACGGTGTGGTCACTAATTACCTTGTGGTCTTCAAAAGTGCCTCCCATGTATAAAACAGAGTTTTACACTATTACAGTCTTCAAGAATGAAAGAGAGTCCATACCAAAACGGAAGCTGTAAAAATGCCCCAAAAATACCAATTTAAATTAAATGACTATTAAAAAACAACGAAGAGCATTGAACAACTTGCTTGGGACAGGCTTGGGATTAGTATGTGGTGGAGCTAAACCAGTTTGTGAGCGATCAACTCTCTCCCTAACAAGGTTGAGTGGTGTGACAGAACAGCAATAAAACTACAGATCTTTGTGTTACTCGTGATCTTTGCGCCCTCTAGCGGATAGACTTACCTATTACAAACAAACCCTATAAACACCGCACAACGTTGCGTGTAGTCACCGATTCCCTAGAACAAAAATCCGGGATCCACCTCTATAGACAGTGTTTAATATTGCCATTCTGAATCTCCATGCCACCTTAGACAAAAAATCCTTGATCAACCCCTGTAGACATTCTGTGTTTATAACATAATTAGAACGGTTTTGTTACACAAAACTGCCTTCAAACTGATTTTTAGAAGTACAAACATGTATATATTAAATCTGTAGTCAGAAACAGTTTTGTTCATTGCAAATTTTGCAACATAAATCGGAGAAAAGGTTCGACTCGTCAAAACATTCGTCCGGGAACCTATTGCAACAAAAATATTCTCGTGGTTAAGGTGCGGTCTGTCTGACATTTTCCATTTATATTTTTATTTTCATATAGACGGACAATGGACGCCATGTAATATAAAAAAATCACATAAACATTTGGGCTAAAATTGCACGAAACATCCAAGTTCGTGCAGACCTCATTTCGCGACAATTACCGAGATAATAAATATTTACTTGAGAACGGCACGTTGATTGCCTAGAAATTCTGAAAAAATAGTAATGCCTTTTAAGAAAAATATTTTTTTCTCTATGATTCAGAATCAAACATTTTTAAGAAAAAAACTATATAAATCTGGAAGTACAAAATAGCCTAGTTAAGAGATTTTTAGTTTTATTACGGAAAATTTAAGAAAAAACGATGATCACCGACTTCAATGTTGGATTACGTTTTCTATAATTAGTTTTCATTTTCAAAGTAGTAAATAATACAAGAATCAACAAAACATCACGACATCTATTCCTTTACTCATAAGCCATTGTAAGCCACATTTTCTGCAGGTGCCTTTGTGAGCACCTTATTCTGAGCATACAATCTCTTTTTGGAATGTGCCGTTTCAATGGACTTTTTCTGCAGGTGCCGTTGGGAACTTTTTTTAAATACCGTTGTGTATCACGTTGATCTGCCATGCCGTTGTTAAACTCGATGAGGATGAAATGTTTACGGGATCGAGAGTGGGGTGTTGTCAAGTTGTCAATCTTTAAAAATACCAGAAATTTGTAAGGTAACTATTAGCTTAACTCTTTAGATTATTTTGGATTCTGATGTTGTACTATAAATTGCCATTCTTTTAAACCAGATTCCTAAACTTTTGACTTCGAGAACTGTTCCCGATTTGTCAAACAACGAAATGGTCATGCATTGCATCAAATTAAAATCGGTATTTTGTGAGACCAAGGAGGTTATGTGAGAAAGAGAGTGCACACTCTGCTTGAGTAAAATTAACATCCCCGGGGATGTAAATTAATCAAGGGAAAATGTTGAAACTGTAATGAAACCGAAACGATTATCACCCAATTGATACGGCCTTTTGATGTCCTATGGTGTTACCACCACCGATCGGGTAGACAATTAAATTCGTCAGTGTCACGTGATTTTTATCGGTGATGGGTTCCTCAAAGTAAAGATACAAGAGTGATTCTACCGTAACTGGGAAACAAATGGAAAATTGGAAAAAAATAAAATTCGTTTGTTCTTAATTCCGATATCATTTTTCGAATATTTGATATTTGAACTTTAAATATTTAAAAATTGAGGAACACTGCTTTATCCGGATAAAAAAAAATAATACTTTAAAAATAGCAGAAACCCATACAAAAACGTCAACTTTAGTGGAACGTCGGACGTAAAAAGAGTTATGAAAAACGTCAGAAAGTCGTCCAAGACAGATTTCTATTAGTTTCAGGTATAAAACATAGCCGGTAAAGATATTTCGGGGTCAATTTTATGATAGTTATCTTTAATAACTATCTGTGTATTTCCTTAAAATGGCAGTATACTATTCTGAAAATGAATTCCAATTTTTTTCCGACGTAATATTTAAAATATCTTTTTGACATCTTGCTTTATCCTCGTTTTAAAAAGCGTCATTCAAAATTTTCAATTCACTGTAGGGTGACAGTGAAAAAATATAAAGATCGATTAAGCTAATATATATTTCGAGCACATTAATGAGTTCTAAAATTGAAAAAAATATGTAAACTTTCTGTATTATTTCCATAGTAAATATTCGATTAATTTATCCCCAAAAATGAATGTTATTTATTCGAATATACATCGGTAAAACGTCGCATTGTTTCTGATAATTATTCTTTCTTACTTTTCGTTACCCATTGGAAAGATATGCTGAAATATATAATCATTTGTTTCTATCGTCAAGGGTAAAAAGTTTTGCTTTTTCTTTCGATGTTCTACGTTCTGTACAACTTGATGTCTCTTTGATACCATCAACTAAAAAGGAGGAATTCCTTTACTTTACTGGATTCCAAAGCTTCACAAGTGTCCTTACATGCAACGTTACATTGCAGGGTCTGCCTATTGCTCCACAAAACCTCTTTCCAAGTTACTGACAGTAATTCTATCAGCAGTGAAAAATGGGCTCCAGAGTTACTGT
>JAULBM010027812.1:0-11149 GCA_032357055.1 Geukensia granosissima
TCTAAGCACGATTATTTAGATCGTGGGGGTCGTGTAGAGCGTAGAAGAGTCTTCGCTCGGTGTGAAGGGGCCTTTAGTAAACTGTTTAAGAAAATATGTTATTTTTTGTGGTTTACACAATTCAAATTTGAAAATGACAAATGGGTAATGCAATTTACAAGTATATATATGAAAGGAAAACATTGTATTGATATATTTCTTTTAATCGACTTTGTCACAGATAACACAACGGATTTTGGAAGTGGGACAGCAACCTCTGACCATATTTGAGATGTTTGTTTAATGCGTTTTCTTTTGAAATGGTTTTATCAGACCACTTACTTCATATATATTCGAATTTATATCCTATGAAAACTGAATGCCTATTTTATTGTGGCATGTTATTGTTCTCTTTAAAATTCATTTCCTACTGTATCTGTAATTTTTGTACTTTAAGTGACATTTACATATTTTCCAGGTTAACCACTTCTAAAAATAATTGTGACACGTGTTCTTTTCTTTTTAAATTTTCTGTAAAAAGCTCATTACTTAATTTCTACAATTTTGTTAGAAATGTTTGATATGTTTTCTTATGTCAGACACAAATTTATTTAATACACATAAAAAAGAATCCATTAAGATGTCAATCAATTAAATGTCGTTTTTTTTGTACTAATAACGAATTAATTACAATACGAACTATTTTAAAATCAGGTAAATTTGTCAATTAAAGAAAACAGATGTCTGGAACGCGTTTAAGCTAAATCAGCTAAAGATAAATGAAACCATATGATATACATGTAATTGTAAAGGCGTATTGTTTACAACCAAAACAGTTAAAATGGAGAATATCCCAATTATTGTCATACAAAGGTGAAAGGAAAAGAAAATAAGGGATAGCAAAACATAAAAAAAAATTGTTAATGATTGCAAAAAGTTCAGATGATTATATCATAATATTAAGAACGCCCTCGAATTTTACCTCATCAGAGTTAAAGAGATAAATCAAATTGTTAAAAAAACAATAGGGATAGAGTGTTTTTCTTCAGTTGTAAAGTAGGGATTACCAATGTTTACTTAACGTAATGAATTTGACATGCTACATTTACAAGCCGCGAATAATTGCTCATTAGTAGCATAAAAACCAAAGCATACTACATCCGAGATCGAAACGTAGTAAAAGAAAAAGAAACAAACCGACATTATGCATTATATATGTCAATAATAATTAGGTGATATAAATCAAGTAGAAGAACAAGGGCTTTTTGAGATTCTCTAAAAGTTCATACATTTTAAATCATAGATTAAATGTAGACATTAATTCTAACTAAAGTTAATGCTCTTTGAATGTCAATTCAGTTATAAAATGCTATAGTACCAGTTGTACGATATGGGCAAACTTGTATTATGGAATACATATTGAGGGGACAGCATCGCATTTTCATAACTATCCTACTGAATGTTAAAAATTCAAAGATCTCCTTACCAAGATAAAATCCCACTCATGTTTATGATATTAAAATCACCGTGATTACTTTGGTTTCATGACGATAAAGCGGACAATTTACGATTTGTGAAGTCTGGAAGTAATAAAAAGCTTGTCCTTGCTTGGTTTGCTTGCATGCCCTTGTTTGTTTTCGGGTATTACAATTTTTGTTAGAGGGAAATATATTTCCTTCTTATTTGTAAAATTATCTGACTGTTCTTAAATTTTCTTTATAAATGTTCCCATTTTTTTGCCCCGGGCGTGTCTGGTGAAGGATAATCCAGAAAGGGGCGCTTTCCTATGAGTATTTGTTGGAAACGTATATAAAATGTGGATCATGTCTTTCTGGTATATATTCCATTTTCCTTTTTTTTTAAAATAATACAAAAAAAATATAAAACAATACTAGAAATATTTTAATGCACTCACAAAGAAGCCGAAATATTTATTATAAAATCAATGTATAATTTTGAATACTTCTTCGATAAATGCACATTGATAGTGTCACTCTTTCTTACTGACAAAGAAGCAAGTTTAAAAGTTATAACAATGATTTCGAACCTATCTCTATCTTTGATAGGATATTATGAAACTTAGTGTAAAAGCTCAGATTAGAATCACCGGTGACATAATTCTTCCTATTCAAAGGAATTCGAATATAACAAAGGGGAGTCGGGAGACAGACAATACCATGGTCAACAAAATGAAACGATAGACAAATGTAAAACACTACACTGAAATCTAATGCTGAAGTTACACGAACCCTACAAAAACCACGGTGAGTTCAGGTGCCTCGGAAGGGTAAGCAAATCCTGCTCCATTAGTGGTACCCGTCGTGTATGTCAGTAGATAAAGCCGGTGTTTAATCAAATCTGATGTTATTCACAACTTGTACAGGAACTGATTTGCATTCAGGACAGTGGGAAGATATCCATTGTTATTTGTGAAATGGATAGTTCGTACCCGGCAACCAAATCACCGAAAAACTTCCAGTTCGTACTTAACAAATACAAACATTTCTCTGATATGCTTTTTTCACCCATGTAATTATTTGAAAATGCAATTTTTGAAATAAAATTGGTCAATGAAACCAGACATATGAAACTGTGTAATGCAAACTGTTAAAAATTTTACCTTGTTAACAAAAGAAATATCCACATTTAACGACAAGCCTCTATTTTATCAAGCTGTTGGCGCTTTATACTTTGCCGTGGTTGTAATTATACTTGGCAATCCGGCATATTGGCCAAATATCATTCTTTATATCCAATCATGAAATATATATTTGGTATACTAAGGTATAGCAATCATAAAACTTGTATCAAATTTTGATTGGTTGCATTCCGACTGATGATGATAAATACCTTGTATTAAATATGGAATTTTTTATTGTTTTGTCAGGCATTTATAATTTGTAATGTACATTTAAAAATTTTCATGTTCTATACAAGGCTTCGATGTAGTTTAAATAGTCATTAATTTTTATTCGTTCACAATCTTTTCAAAAGATTAAATTAGTTGTCTTTTTTATGAAAAGGTTCTCATTTTGTATTTTGGGGGCCTTTTACAGCTTCCCTATTGGTATGGACTCCGGTTCATTATTGAATGTTTTAAAGGTACCTGCAGCAGTTTAAATTCCTTTGTCATTTTGGTAAATGACTGTCATATGGATGATCAGGCCATATTTCCTATTTTTATATTTTAAAAAGGGAGATGTGGTATGCTTGTCCATAGAGAACCATCCACCAAATAACAGTTAAATTTAAACTTCTAAAGGTCCCATTACGGCCTTCAACAATGAACTAGAGTCCATACCATAACGAAGATGTAAAAAGCCGCAAAATTACGTTTTCAAAATAGCGAATATTGGGGAGTTTCTCAGATTTTTTGTTGTTGAAAATTTATCAGCATTCATGACCTTTCGTAGCAAGGTCATCGCTGTTTTGCAGCAGTTTCTTGGTATAAATCGTTGATTATCCTCTTACATATGTCCGACTTGTCAGCTAACCCAAACAAAATATAGTAAAGTCCATTAAGATGTCAATCATTTTTATTTTGAAAATTTGTTTATTGACAAGTTACTGTTTACATGAAAAAACGCTGTAAAGAAAATATTTCAGGTAAGAAAACATCTCGTTTAAAAAGGCAGACTTTCTAAATCCCTGTGGTAAGCAAAAATACATTACAACCATTGAAATTAAGTCATTCTGTAAACAATAACAAAAAGGAAAACAAAAAAATTGACGCTTACCTATTATATTTTGTAATCGTTTTTTTTACACAGTAAACATTCGGGTAAACCTAACTATTGTGAAAAGAGGCTCCAAACTGTAGGCATTTGAATCTGAACAAACCACAAAACAGGGTTTAAATAATGCAGCTTCAGCTTTGATAAAAACAAGAATTTTCATCATCACATAATCACCGCATTGTCGACTACGAGAGTTAAATCGGGGTCTATCAAATCATTGCTGGGTTTACCGTCCCAATGCTATAAGCTGACAGATAATAAGCGTTAAAAAACTTTTTAATTGATTGTAAATTATATAATATTTAATTTAATTCAAATAAAAATAATTATTTCAATGAATTTTTTTTTCGAAAATACTGTGTTATAATGTAATTGCTTTCTAAAATGTCGGCAGTGTCCGTACCTTGTGAATGTTAACAAGAAAATAATTTGAACCAAGTTAAGGTTTATGAATTTTCGGTGACCGCAAGGTGAGTTTAATCATTTTGTCATTTATGTCATTTCCCATGAACACAATCAGCTCAGATTCCTAATTTTTGGTCAAAACCGGTTTCGGGATTAAATTGACGATATTTGCATACTAGATTGTATTAATAGTGCTAGTTGTTTGACGTCGCTGCTAAACTGAGAGTAGTAGCAGAGAAATGTTTATCTAAATCAGTTTGTTAATAACATTAATATTTTTTCAAACTTTATGCCACAAAATAACTTGAGTTAGGTAGAACTTAGGATTTTCCTCCTTGACAATGATCTACAAATGGGTTTTCTGACCTTTCATTTAAACATTATCACTATGATAAGGCAAATCTTGTTTTAAAATGAATTCGATCTTGAAAATTTCATCAACGAATACACTATCCTTTCAGGAACAGCTTACTCTAAAAGTCAATACTTAGTCAGAGTAGATATAAAATTTCCCATAAATATCTTCAAGGTTTTGTGATGTTCACATATTTTCCAACTGCATGGAACATGATCTTTGAGATAAGAGCAACAATATGCATAAATATAAACAAGATTATCAGTTTTATGTATGATTCACTTAGTAAAAGAATTGTTCCAGTACATAATGTCTGCATTTTCGACTTTATGAGTACCAATTGATACGTTGAAAGTCTCTGTCTGACAGATTTGATATTTAAATAATAACACAATGCTTATGTTTTGCCTTCTAGGTTATCGACCGCAGACAACTGAACAATGATTCAGCTTACTTAAACTTGATATCAGCTTATCAATTTTGCAAAACTTTACGTGAATGAAAGAATTACCCCCTTAAGATTCATACTAAATGAATTTTTCAGGTTTTTCAGATTTATTGACCTAGATCTGCGATAACCGGATATTACAAAGTTATTTTTCTGTCATGACTACAAGTCTGTTCCTTTACAGATTGTGACGAAATCGATTGCGAATAAACGTCGACTCAATGCTTAGTAACCCGGTAGGTGATACTAGTAGAACATGAGTTCTTTACCCTTTCAGAGCACCTGAACTTACCCTAGTTTTAGTGAGTTCGTGATACTCAAGCTTTAGTTTTCAGTGTAAGGTTGTGTGTTCTATGTTTGTGTTTGTTTCATGGCAATGGTTTGTATGTCTTCTGACAACAATTTCCGTTTGCCTCTTTGATATCTTGGAATTCCTGACAACGATTTCCTTCTGTCTCCTTGGTATTTTCGAATCCCTGACAACGATTTCCGTCTGCCTCTTTAATATCTTCGAATTCCTGACAACGATTTCCTTCTGCCTCTTTGGTATCTTCGAATTCCTGACAACGATTTCCGTCTCTCTCTTTGGTATCGTCGAATTCCTGACAACGATTTCCGTCTGTCTCTTTGGTATTGTCGCATTCCTGACAACGATTTCCGTCTGCCTCTTTGGTATCTCGGAATTCTTATAATTTTTTCAGGAATCCATTATCAATATCCGTCGAAGTGATCATGTGTTTATTGTTTATTGATGAAAATATTAATATTAATCTTTTAATCTTCTGAAAAGTCAAATCAAGGACGGAAGAGTGTTAATAGAATATATTGATAAACTTGAAAAAGAATAACTGTCTTTATTTAAATACGCACGCGATTTTCATTTATTTTGCGGTCCCAAGCCATCGTTTAAAATGTATTTACGTTTTTGATATTGTACCAATTACATAATCAATAGAAAAAAAGCTTTTTCTCCAAAATATTGCTTTTATCATGATAATTGAACGATTGCATAATTCATTATTAATAAAATTATCGTGTTATATTGGTTTAAGCCTTTTGAATAAATGAGCGTCTTCATCTTTTTCATCACAAAATTATTCTGATATCATGATGGACACAGCGTGCCATCTGAAAGTACTTCTAAGATATTTTTGTAAACAGCTTTAGTTCAAGAAATGTTAAGTAATTAATTAGGTTGTTAAAATTATCTTAATTATGATTCTGAGATACTGTTTAATAGAAAACATGTATAGAAAGAACATTCTTAAAGATACGGCCTCTATTGGTACCTGCCTTGGATCTTAGTTTTTTTTTAATGAGTATGTCAGTGTGTGAAAGATATTAGCTCTATTATTAAATTTTTTAATCCATTCCGTCAAAATGGAATTAAAGCAAAAAGAATTTTGTCTTCTTTTGGTAGCAGACCGTTTTCATTTCTTCAGACAGTATTAACGAAGCACGATTATTTAGTGCGTATTAGATCAGAAATTTTATCAGTAATTTATTTTTTAACGTTTTTCCTATTTTGAATATTTTATTATTATTTTCAAAAGTTTTAATTTACAAGTGCTATGATAACTTATATAGCATTAACGGTTAAAAGCAAAGATAATTCCTTAAAATTTCACGAACGCACTAGACTTCGAATGCAGCAAAATGACGTATAAAAATATATAAAATTATATGAATAAAATGAACAAAGAAAATGCAGTCATGTTGTATATTTATTTGTTTAACTCGATGTTTGATTTAATTTTTAAATAAATATGTGTGAAAATAATTTTGGAAAAGCTGAAATTTATCAAGAATCAAAGAATTATTATAAACTGTATCTGTTATGTTGTTTTGTCAAAACGAATCAACTTGCATAGGTAAAATATGGGTATAGCTAGAGCCAATTTTTTTTGTTATACGTGTAAACATTAATTATAATGTTTTATGTAAATATTTAATTTGAATATGATACTCCATTGGAGTATTGCTAAACCTGGTAAATAGAAATAAGTATTGACAGAATCAACATGATTTAAAAATTTTAAAAAATAATACTGATCGCAGGTAACTGGAAAATCATTAAAATAATGATCAAACAAAGTACACACACACACACACACACACACACACACACACACACACACACACACACACACACACACACACACCGAAAAACATTTGAAATTACAACTAGATAGTCAAACATGGTACAGAAACAACAAATGGTGGGGCTCATTATATAACTTTTTTTCTCTAAAGAGCAAACCGCTTCGTTTACTATCCAGTCCATCTTTCATTTACTTTAAACATTGAAATAAGCATTCAAACATTTAACAGTGCATAAGATTACCGTTAACTTAAATCTATATAAAGTGCAGCTCGTGATTTTGAAAAAACGATCTAAAGATGCTTGCTGCTACTTCATTATTTCTCAAATTGAAGTTTTATAGTAATCGGCAATAAACTCGAGATTCCACTCTATACATCTTAACTTTAGACATAAATCGACTGATATATCATGTCTGTTCCTCTCAATGCATATAATATATTGGAAAGAAGGGCTAATTGTACTGTAGAAAATACCATCAAAAAGCTCCATAGTAAGTTAATTTTTAAACTATCATTGATGCCTCTTACAAAAACATTTCGCTCAAAACAGGGTATCTTTATTTGAAAGCGGCTACTTTAAAACATATTCATGTAAAGTTTAAGTAAAGTAACTTAGATAAGTACAGTATATGTCGTATGATGTTGCTTCAAAAACCATCAATTAAATCATGTCTTTTGCTTGAGATATTTTTATTTAAAATATTCCTTTGTTTTAACATTAAAAGTGTTTTGATGAAGTCGAGATTGTGATCAATAATGTATCGTCAATGATAGAAATTAATTTGTCAACTAATTCAAAACTGTCCGGTTTAAATAAAAGCGGTAAGTTTTATGTAAAAATAGGAGATGTGCCCTGATTGTCCATGAGACAGCCACCCACAAAAAACAGCTCAAGTTAAAATTCTACAGGTAATATTACGGCATTCAACAATGAAGCAGAGTCCATACCATAACGGAAGCTGTAAAAACGTCTCAAAATAATATGCCAAGTTCACTTTTATGTGAAAACCAATAATATTCAAATACAGTTGTCAGGACGAAAAATAGAATTTTACAAATTACGCAATAAAAAAGAAAATGGAAATTACACATTTTATTATTAGCTTTGCCTGTATAGACCAAATCAATCGTCAGTAATTTATTCAGTGATTGATTGCTTTGTGTTCGAATTTTAGTAACTTTTCTTTCAATATAACTTATAATTGCAATCTGCTTTTCTTTGCTTAATACTCACCTTTTCCGTGCCGCTAAATTGCAGTGAACGAGTAAAAGGTCAGTGGGATTTGATGTACGAGCTTCAATTTAACCAGTTTTAAAAAAACTAAACTACATATATTGATTTATAAATTGATTTTAAAAAAAGTACTGGTTTCTATGATGTCCCTTCGTTGATTTGTTGTCTAGAATTACAAATATTTTATTAGCACTGTAAGCTAATTGTTAGACTAGAGCCCAAAAACGTTTGATTCTTCTTGCGATATATGGTGAATAGAATGGTTATTCCATGTGCATGGAGAAATCACCAGAATTTTGTTTTCTTTTTTTAGAAACTTAACAATTAGTATATCCTAATTATTTACTCAATATCTTCCCTTTTGTTCCCACTCTGACATTGTAGTATACTTTCGTGTCTATTTAACAAGAGATGTTCCAGCATTGATTCAGTTACAATCAAATAAAATATTCCACATGATAAATATTGTGTGGCTCCATTGTCCAAATACAATGGTATCAAGCTAACCCGTGTTAATTCAGTTACAAACCTCGCAACTTCAACAATGACCAGCGTAAGATACACACACGGTTCACGAATGATTTTTCTCCTTCAATATGTTATATGCATAGTTAAGGGAGAAGGGAACGAAGCAGAATAAACAATGCATGATAAAATGTTTTCATAAACTAGCGGGACTGCTGGTGACTTAATTTTACAGGCTTTCCAATGTTGAACAAATATGGGAAATTCCATTATGCTGGACATGTATTTTTAAGAAGTTACAGCCCATCAGCAGCATTTAAATTTAAACACAGAAAACCAGTATTTTTAGGATGAGAAGCGCAAAATTAACAATGATAATTGTTATTATAATAATTATATTAGAATTATAAAAAGTATAACGACGGAAATTAAAAAAAATGCTTAATATTTTTCTACGTCGATTTTTAAACTGAAAACAGCCAGGCCCGATTTTATTATGTATACAAAGTTGTTGTCAACCAACTGAATTTTATTTCTGCAATAAATGTTACGTTTAACTTATTATTTATAGCATTGGAATTGCTTTTTATCAATTAAAATATCACGGTAGGAATGATCTATTAGTCAGCAGATAAATTATGAAAGAACGGTCTAAAGATGCTTGCTGCTACTTTTCATTATTTCTCAAATTAAACTTTATTGTAATCGGCAATAAACTCGAGATTCCACTCTATACATCCTTAACTTTAGAGATAAATCGACTGATTTATCATTTCTGCTCCTTGGTATGTTAATTTTTAAACGATCATTGATGCCTCTTACAAAAACATTTCGCTCAAAACAGGGTATCTTTATTTGAAACTACTTTAAAACATATTCATGTAAAGTTTAAGTAAAGTAAAAATAGACAAGAACAGTATAAGTATGATGTTGCTTCAAGAACCATCAATTAAATTATGTCTTTTGCTTGATATATTTTTATTTTAAAATATTCGTTTGTTTTAACATTAAAAGTGTTTTATAAAGATTGTGAACAGTAATGAATCGTCAATGATAGAAATTAATTTGTCAACTTATTCAGAATTGCCCGGTTTAAATAAAAGCGGTAAGTTTTATGTAAAAAAGGAGATGTGCCCTGATTGTTCATGAGACAGCAATGATCTATTAGTCAGCAGTTAAATTATGTATATAATGCTGAAGGGATTTAAATTTCACCTCAAAGAACTTTTTTTAAATGCTAATGCTCATCTGATATATATAATGCTAAATATCATCAAACCAAAAACACTTGTTTCATTTACGTTTTACTACATGATTGCTTTATTTCCTTCGCATAATGCATCAGTTTAATTGGATACAAATTTGCTAAGACATTATATGTTAATAATACTCAAGGTTGTGTTGTGGTTTTTTGCATTACCTGTATATATGTAATCATATATGTGATTTATTTCATATTAATTTACATTACTTTGTGAAATATGTTTAGGTAGACAAAGTTATAACTTTGTAGCCATACTTTAATTGTGTGTAAATAAGTGTAAAAATGGGAGATTTGGCAGGATTGTCAATAAGATAGCCTTTCATCAAATAAGAGTCAAAATTAAAGTTCTCTAGGTCCCTTTGTGGTTTTCAATAATGATTAGTTCATTCCGTATGGAAGAAGCTGTAAAAGGCCCCTAAAATACAAAATATCAAACTAAAAATAAAACACGATAAGACTATTTGAACAACAACTAATCTACAGGTTTCTGGCTTGGGACAAGCGCATTAAATGTGTGGCGCTCAACCCGTCCCTAACCTAGGACAATGGTGTTACAAATTAGTAATAAAACGCACGCTAAAAGCAGTTGAAATGGATTTAACACTTGAGATCGATATTGAAAACCAACAATCATGAAAATATGATTTTGAAAATGGCTTATTATATCCGACTGATTCTGTTTCTTCCTTGTACACATTAAGAAGAACCATGTTTTTTGTCAAACATGTGCTCAATGCCACTGAAATTCGACATTTGAATGCCTTATCTTCTATTCTTTTATGGATTGAGGGCTTCATTTGGTATGTTTCTGTATTGTACTTTTGGTTCTAATGCTACTGATGAAATGAAAATCGCTGAATGTCAGTTTTTTTTTTAAATTAAGTTATACTACAGCCATTAGATGGTACATATAAATTACTTTAAATGTAAAAATCCTTACTTATTTTTATACAAAATTTGATAAAATTTTGTTGATTTATAATATAGATTGCACAAAAAAATTAATACTGTAACAAATTTTTGCAAAACTAAAGATCAATCAAGTACAAATGTCTAGTTCAAATATCTTCATGATTTTTTAAATTGATTGATTGATTGTTGTTTAACTTCTAGTGTTAGCTGGGGTATGGCTGGGAAAAAAACAACAAGTATGGATCTG
>JAULBM010027823.1:0-11149 GCA_032357055.1 Geukensia granosissima
TTTAGTTTTCAGTGTAGTGTTGTGTGTTCTATGTTTGTCTTTCGTTTCATTTTGTTGACCATGGTCTTGTCTGTCTTCCAGCTTAACGATTTCTGTCTGCCCCTTTGGTATCTTTGAATTCCTTTTAGTGATAAAAGCTATTGAAAAGAATCTGTTGTGTGTAAACTAAGTAAACTCCCTCTCAATGTAAATATAGATCTTGAGTAGAATCTGCGATTACACATCCATTAATTCCGTTGTAATACAACTGTGTACTTGACAAACTGATTTTGCTTATGGTGCGGATATTTGCTCATTTTTCGAAGGCCTTTTGGCAACCAGTAGATGTTTCTTATTTATACGTTTTGAGTGGCTGTCTCATAAACAATCACACCACCACTCTTTTTTCTATATCTGTTTCCCTTTTCTAAGGAGTAGAACATGGTAAATGAGATATCCACCAGCCCACTGTCAGAGTAGGTTCTCTAATGCCTATAATTTGTCCCAGTTTTGGAGTTGTTTTCCACTTTTTTATATTCGTAGGCAAGGGCCGTTAATGAGCAGATAAATAAATAATTCCGTTGTTTTCTACAAATACCAATTTGAAGAGGAGACATATAAATATAAAAAAATGAGAAAATTTGGGAAAGTGCCGATTTCTGCGATAGTTTTTAACTGAAATAAATATGTACCCACGCTTTCACCAATAAAATACTTACAACAATTTGTAAATTGACATGTTGCATCAATATCTTTTTTGTACAAAGGGGAGACATCAAAATTTAAAATCGCAAGAAAGGAAATCTAGAATATGATAAGTTTTGTCAAAACGTCTTTAAATAGTTACCGAAGCTTTCTCTGAAAAGATAAGTGGAGGGTGGGATGGGTCAGATATACCCTGAAGAGACCAAACACTCGACAAAAATTTTAAAACCTTGCCCGTCTACATCCTTAAATTGTTCCCTAACAGCATTTCACGAAATTACAAATATTTCTTATTGAGTTGAGAGAGAAAAATATTGCCCATTTAAATCCTATAAAAGTCAAAAGAAAATTATTTCCCGCCCAATTTTCAACTGTTTTTATCTCAAAAACAAGTTCTTGGCTAAAGACGGACACATAAAGTATGTGAAAGGGCTAACATGGTTTTGAGCGCTCAACCACCCCATCAACTATGACAGTGGTATGACAAAACGACGTTAAAACTTGAAAAACCAATTGTATTAGATTTATTTATTGTAGTCGATATATAGCCTGAAGTTAATTACAAATACAACAAGAGATGATATGATGAACCTGCCCCTAAAAGATATACGCGGTTTAATGACTGTTGGTTCAAAATCTAAACACTATTGATAATATACCTGATTCTTTTAAACCAAAATAACATTTGAACAATCAAAGCTGTTTTAAGCGCAAAAACATATCAATAGCAAATGAAAACAAGCCGCGTGGGAAATGCTAAAAGTAAAAAGTATCGACAGCATGTAGGAAAAAAAACTTATTAAATGTTGACTAAAATTAGTTTTGATGTTAATTGTTGACAAGAGACTCAATCTTGATTCCAATGAATAGTTAAACTGGATTAAATAGTTTTCAAAATCATTTTACAAAGACAGTTTACGACTAATAGTAATAATATTTGATATTAACATGGTACAAAACAGCATGAACAATGCAGAGTCGATACTGAATGATAAGCTCTAATAATATCCGCTAAATTCGTGCATATTGTTATGTCGCTTAAACTTAGGACTTGTGTGTACAGGAAAATTCACGAAGAGAAAATACTTACTTATTGCATTTTGGTGAAAAATAATGAATTATCATTGTCGGAGCCCGGTTGATATAAATAATGTTAAATAGAAACTAAAACACTGAAATACGGGATGGCCTCCAAACGTATTGCACCGAGTAATTGTCTCTACCGCTGGCTATGGCTTCCTTTTTCGATTTGTTTGAAACTGAGTACTTTTTTAACTAAATTTGGATCTGTGACTTCCTATGTTTTGTTTCTATTGTTACTGGTGACAGGATACTACCTCTGAAATGCGCATATAACATTTCAAAATGCACAATACTTGTGAAACATTTAAAACTTTTATCGTACTTGGAATCCGTTAATCGTCAAAACGTTTTAGTCGTAAAAGGAAAAAGAGCTAGGACATACGATGCTTATGGTCGTGGCAAGAATTATAAAAATAATTTTTAGGTCCATTATCAAGTTCAAAAATTGTCTACTTTAATAACAAAAAGACTGTTAACAAAGAGTAAAGGGTTAATCTAAAATTCAATTATGTCAACTAAGTAATATTTCACCAAAACCCATAAACCTTTTCATTGCTGGCTACGTGCCATCACCACTTAGACAGATACCTTAGCTGACAAAAGTGGATATAAATATTTGAAGAAAGATTGATCGTCATTCTTACTACAGTTCACAGTAAATGAACAACTATTTCTGGTTCCAGGTCCAAAAGAATTTGCAAAGTCGTAATATTGGCAATTCTAACAAAGGTTTTCGTTTATTAGTAGCCCAGACAAGACTTACGGGAATAAAGGAATCAAACCGAATGTGGATGTAACAAGCCTTGTTTAGTCTTCAAACTGGGTCGACGAGCGATTCCTGATTCTAGAGTCAATAATATGGACAAAAATTTGTCAAAAATCCCATTTTGGCTGCAGCGTACCTAATTATTAGCATTGACCTGCCCACCTCACTTCACTCATCACCCACTTACACCAACCCGTGGCCACCGATGTTCACCTAATTGTTATCAATATATACCATCACCAAGAGTTTATAGGCATTTACGTTTGCCTTTTTTGCAAGTAATATTAAAGATTTGCCGATAGTGTGATCGTTTTACAATCTTATCATAGGACTAACCCTGAAATTTCTTGTGCTACTCCAAATTAATAACTATTATTTTGGTTTTATGTGATAAAAAAAGATGCGAAGAAGCGGAATTTTTTTATTTAATTTTTTCTTGAAATGAGAAATAATTGTTTTAAAACCTCAAAATTTCTGCGAAAAAAAACCAGTTTCAATTACTTTGTTTCACTTTAAGTTTTTAAGGATCGATCGATTTTTTTATTTCAACTGCATAAAATGAAGGCATTTTAAAAGTTTGCTAAAAATTGATGCTACAAAATTTCTTCGAAATTTTGATTATACAGTTATGCTACACAGAAGTTGCACTTTGCAGTAAACCAGAGTTGTAAACAACCGTCCAGAGTACAAGCTTTTATGACTCCTTTCACGCAGATTTTAGTATATCTATCAAATTATGTAGTAATAATAATTGGTAATCAGTATAAATGTTGTAAATTTTTAACTTTAGTTTCAACACTACAACCCAGCCAGGGTGTCACGAGTGTCATATGTATTACGGTATTAAAATGGACCTTAAATTTTTAAAACTTTAATAGTACAATAACGCATACACTAGACTTCATCCGCGAAAATTATTTGTCACCAATCTCCAGTGCGCGAAAATAAAACCCGGCAAAATATGAAACACATGTTTTGCCTTCGATATCACGAAAATAACCCACTATACGGTAGAAAGGTAATATTAAATGATAGTTTATGGGGATATGCTTTGTTAATGCACGAATTATCGATTTATATCTTAACCTGGTTTCATCAATGCTTTATAGGAGAGATGACTTTGATTTTCCCATTGTAAACTTTCCGTTCATGTCTAGCAATATTTCATCCGCACCTGCATACTGAGTGTTACTCAATTTATATGCTACAGGGCATTTGCTTCCTATAATGATGTATTGATAGAGGTTGCGGGTGGCACTGTGGAGCAGGAGTTCCTTACCCTTCCAGAACATTTAAACTCACCTTAATTTGTAGAATCGTGTTACTCTAGCTAGTGTTGTGCGTACTATGTTTGTCTTTTGTTTAATTTGTTGGCGACGGTCTTGTCTGTCTTCTGATTTAACAATTTCTGTTAAGCCCTTTGTTATCTTCGAATTCTTTTTTATGAATAAGGAAATAGGAACTGTCACACCTAAAAGTATAAATTACACACATCTACATGTTACCTTAGGGCTTTCATCAATTGACAAAGATCCATATAGTAAGGTACGTGTAAAAGGTCCAAAATAAATAAAAAATGACATTCAAATGTATTAACTAAATTTAGAATGTAAAATGAGTAAAGGTTAAACATAAAAACAACGACATTCGCTGACTACAGTTACTGTCTTAGAATAGGCTCATAAATTATTTGGCGGGGTTAAATATGTTTTTTAGCCCTCAATCGTCCAATTGACCAGGAACAGTGGTGTGCCAACAGGACAGAAAACTACTTTAAAGACCAAATGTATTAGATTTAACTCGACACACTTTTAACAGACGATTAAAGATACAACAATATATATAACATGACATACCGACCTCGAAAAGAAAAGTTCCTGACAGCTGACTTTTGTTGGTTTTCTTCTATTATATTACATTGTAATGTCTTAAAGTTGAAAAGTGATAGATAGATTGCAGTCTATATGTCGTTTGAAACATTATTTGACGTATTCGACGTAACTGACTTAAACTTGAATTCGAATAAATGTGAGATAAGAAATCTTGAGAAGTGTTTTTTTACAGATATACGAGCAAAAAGATAAAAGAACGGCAAAATCTCTAGGATTGTTTATTGTAATTTTTTGTAGAAATTGCATATGACAAGCTAAGGCAAAATTATATATTGTCAGCCACTAAAATTGACTGAAAAAAACGATTACAAAATTCATATTGCACGTTATAGTAAACATGAGTGACCCATTTCAAACTACTTTAAAAGCAAAGACAACATTAAGTATTTCACGGGGTTAAAGATGTTTTAAGCGTTCAAAACTTCCCCTTACTCAAGACAGTAGTTTGATACTACGACGATTTTAACAAAAAAAACCATTTTTTTAAAATTCACACTTGAAGTCGATACGAGCGATAGCAAATGTACCGACCTCGAAAATGAACTCACTGTTCCTAACAGTTATAAAACCGAAAATAATTGATAAAAAACATGGTTTCTTACAACCGAACATCAATCAAAACAAGTCCAGTTGAATTGAACGTAAAAATATCACCACGAAAATAAAGCATGTTCCATGCGACACAGTAGTGTGACAATAAAAGAATCTACCGAAGAATATATTTCACCACTATTAAAGTATGTATCATGTTATATATCATTAATTTAGTACTCAAATCCAAACAAATTGAAAAATGTAGCCAAATCCATTTCTGATATTCAAAGATTTTTCAACAGTGTTTTAAAGATACATGCATTGGATATGTTTATCAAAACCACTCACAAGTCCTAACAAAGAGAATGAAAAAAGAATTCGAAGATATCAAAGGGGCATAGATATCATAGTTAAATCAGATGACAGACAAGACCATGGTAAAAAAAAAAAAAAAATTAAAAACACCAACATAGTATGCACAACACTTCACTGAAATCCAAAGGTAACACGAACCTTACAAAAACTAGGGTGTACAAAGTCTGTCACACCAAAATTTATAAAGTGTTTATAAGAGATAAATCGGTGCATAATGTGTTAAATCTCATAGAGAAAAAAGAATGGCTTGTTATAGAATTCAAAGATATCAAGGGACAGACTGAAAAAGAAATTCGAAGATACTAAAGGAGTCGACAGAAATCTTCAAGTCGGAAGACAGACAAAACCATGGCAAACAAAATGAAACGAAAGACAAACATAGAACACACAACACTACATTGAAAACTAAAGCTGGATTAACATGAACCCTACAAAAACCAGGGTGATTTCGGGTGCTCATTTCATTTAGTCGGGATACAGACAAGACCATCAAAAGAAAACGAAAGATACACATATTACACACAACACTACACTGAAAACTAAAACTGGGTTTACACGAACTCTACAAATAGTAACACAATAGGTATTGTTTTTCTGTAGTTGAGCACTTGATAAAAAGTCCTGTACGACAGAAAGTCCATTTTCAAGGATAGGAAGAACAGATTTAAATTAACATGTTACCATTTATATTTTCGTTGTGCTGTACACGTGTTTCAAGGAGAAAGCTATTATCATTATCATCAGAAGTTTATTCATCGACAAAGAAAAGTTGATAGAGGAGTTAGCTGATCAAATTTTACAGGAATTTTTTGTAAGGTGAGTGTGTGAATCACTTAAAAAATTGTAACCTATAATATGCTTTTATTTGTCTTTGTTATCAATTAAAGAAAAGTGGGAAGTGTTATGACCGCTTATGAGACAGCCATCCAAAACGTATAAATCTCATTCATCTACAGGTTTTCTCCAGGTCTTCAATTATTAAGAAAATATCATCACCATGAAAGGTCTAAAATGAAATTAGATGATTTCCAAATGTAACAAGAAGAAGTTATGAAGAAGTTAAACTTAGATCTTTCTACAAAGTTAAACTTAGATCTATCTACAAAAGCATACATCTTATGTTCCCTGTATCCGTTGCTCTAGTGAATCTTTCAGTTTACTGTCAATACACACGCACAATCGGCATTATTTACTCAATAGCCATGGCGATTGCTGCTTTTTGCTTACAAGTAGCAGCAATGATATTTTAACCCTGCTTTCCAAATCATATATATTTTTGTACCTCTATTCGTGAATTCCAAACTTTGTTCTTTTTGTTTTCGTTTTATTTTTTAGTTTGTTTTAAATTGCCTTGTCTCTATGGACTATGAACTCCTAATCTCTCACATGGGTATTCTACACTGGACTCAAAATTGCGAGAAATGATCAAACCTTTTTTAACGGCTATCTTGAAAATTTGTAGCATTACTTCAAAAAGGGATAATTTTTATCACTGTCTTCTTGATATCTGTGGATAATTTTGTTAAGTATTTTATATTATAAGTAATGCCTTTTGCTTATTCTATTGTTTTCGTGATTAAAAAACAAATGTTTTCACTAAAAGACTCTAACAACGATTTCATTACACCACTTAAACGAAAAGCCAAACTTAATTTGCCACGGCTAAAGTTTAAATGTAAGTTAAACTTAAAAGTATGCAGTTTTAAATATTACTGGAATACCATTTTTGACTGCCTGTCATCCTCCAGTTAAACTTTTAGTTTTGAATAAGTTTTAAATATATCATATTATCCATTAAATTAAAATTGAAAAGGATGTACCAAAATTGCATGTATTCTTGGAAATAAAGCTTCAGCGTTATATTTTGAAAATAATTTAGATGTATTTTTCAATATGTAAAAAAAGTATCATTTGAGACAGTTGATTATTTGAACAAGTCTTAAAATTTAACACTACTTCCTGAATATGATAAATATGTCTATATTGTGAAACATGCGATGTTTGTCGGGGCTAATCACATTTAATGTTCTATTTTCTATTTACTATATAAGTTGGTTTGAGTCTGAAAC
The DNA here is from genome assembly GCA_032357055.1 of Geukensia granosissima. Classification (NCBI taxonomy): domain Eukaryota; kingdom Metazoa; phylum Mollusca; class Bivalvia; order Mytilida; family Mytilidae; genus Geukensia; species Geukensia granosissima. The sequence goes on from JAULBM010027823.1 coordinate 7,404, forward strand.
AACCATAGACGTAGAGTTACTGTTTGGCAGAAGAATTGATATAATTCACTTATTTCACTTAATTGTTTTTTATAATCTGTGATCGAAATATCTGTTTTTTAACAACCAACTGAAATATTTTCAAATATTTTTTTTTCTTATTGTAGGCTTCTATTGTCCTATGTCTTTCTCTTGTTAATATTGTAGAATATTTTAAGCTCTTTTAAGATTATTTCCAAGTCGTTACGTACAATGATTCTTGTTTTAAAATTCTTTTTTGTTAGAAGTTTCCTGGATATTCAAAGTTTCAAAAATCTTTTTAATATATTCCCTTGTATGTAATAATGGTATTTTCATCTAAATTCCTTCTGAATAGAAAATGACATCTTTTATTTGACTTTTTCCCAGCTAACAAGATATATTTACACAAAATACAATATCATTTGTGAATTTCTCGGAATTAATATAAAAAGGGCTGAATATCATCATTACATTATTTTACATAATCATCAAAGGTGTCAATATGATTAGACAGCATTTTTCTGGATGTTGAAATATTATTGTCAAAACAATTGTATCATCAATGAGTCGTTTACAATAGGATTTTGAAGTATTGGCGTTTTGAAGTAGTTTGATTTTCCGGCTTTTTATGCCTTTGACAATGTAAATGAAACATTTGTGTTATTTCTATTCCTACTTTTTTATTTCATTTTTCAGGTTTTTCCATTTATGACACGTGCATTGAGCGTCGGTGATGTCAATCAGTACAACGTTTTAGAGCACAAAGGTCACGCTATAGGTCAGATAGAAGCGTGAGTCAAGTAGGGAAACACAGTTTAAAATTCTTAATGTAGTTTCCCTATTTAACGGGTGGCTGGTTTACTGAGTAACGGGGTGACACGGACAAAAGCAGTCAAAATCGAAGCAAAAATAAATAATGATTATTAAACTTAAGAAGAGGTAGAGTTTTTTTTCTGCTACGAGTAGGGTCGTTTTTGAAGTTATATTTTATCCAATATGCTTGGTTGTAAGTTGGCATCCAAATGCTTCTATTAGAACGGCAGTCAAAGCCAGAGCAATTGTCTGGTTTAGAATACGACTTGAGTTAGATTGTCTCTGAAAATAGTAGAACTTACTATTATACTTTACTCAGTTTACAAAATGAACGCAAAATTCGTGAGAAAACGGTAGGCAGTTTTTGTTTCGAAGCCATTGTACTTGTGGCAGCAACACATGACAAACATTATTTTTAAAATATAACATATTAATTGATTGTTTCTATAGTCATTTAATTAGTCATTTACTGTTATTTCTTCACCATTTTTTCAAAAGATTAGGTCGATTGTCGTGTTTTATGAATAGTTTCTCATTTTGTATTTCGGGGCCTTTTACAACTTCCGTTATGGTATGGGCTCTGGTTCATTATTGAAAACCGTAATGGGGCATGTAGAAGTTTAAATACGGCTGTCATTTGTTGGATGGCTGTCTCATTGACAATCATACCACGTCTCCTATTTGTATAATTTGCAGAATTATCCTTATCAAACCGTCGATGCCTTTCGCGACTAGTCTTAGTGTAACATAGCGCTTTACAGGCAGTTAAATTTGGGCGTCTATTTATTAAAAACGTATGCAAGCTTTCTGGCATATATTCCATATTCTTTCTTTTAAACAAAAGACATTACGATAACTTGAGCAAAATATTTTTTCAGGTAAATTGAAAATTCTATGTAATAAAGACTGTTTCTCCCAAGCGATTAAATTGTTACTCTAAACTGCTACCACGACTGTAGTTGCATGATACTTTTAAAGACAAACCTCCTTTTTAAATACAGAGCTCATATTCGAAATGGACGTCACAGTAGATCTTATTTGTTCATCAAATTCAAATTCAGGAGTTCCATTTGTATCCAAAATTTAGACGCAATCGTGGTCGTTGCTGTGCTAAAGAAAAGAAACATGCTTGTGGTAATATAGAAATAGAAAGTTGATGAATGGAAAATCAAAGGCATATATATTTAAAGTGGATACAGCTTTAAGATTTGAAGGAAATTTAGCCCACGATACTAAAAGCAGAAATTTGCTGAAACGGCATTTTGTGTCTAAACGGCTTTTTGCGTCTCTGTTGAGACATTTGTTTCGATGTGTTGTTGACAGATTCGCAGTAAATCTGAAGTATACATTATATTTGGGGAAAACCGTACCTTTAATATTTTATTGTTCTGGGGTATGATTAATACTTTATACTTTAAAAATAGCATATCCTTGAAGGTTGATAAAGAAATTTAAGGAAATACAAGTGCATACCTGTAGAAATTATGTAGTGTCAGAAATATTTAAATTACGCGATTACCTAATTAGTTATACTATTATTTACTAATTTTAAATCTCTTGCACTAGTTTACCTCTCAATATCCAATTTGTTTCTTATCGTTTAAATATTAATAAGCAAAGCAGAATATGCCAAAAGGTGTAATCGTTCTCATTGATCAATAGCGTTATAATGTATGGAATACGACGCAACGTATTGTTTAAGTCTTCACGGATCTTTTATGTTGTTTATCGTGGCAAAATATTTATGTTTAATCTTTTTATTTTATTGATATTTACAGGTGTTGTTCTTTATTGATGTTAACTAATCTGATTAAGACAATAAGTGATATGCATCTTTGGGAAATGACATTTTATATATTTCAGTTTCAGATTTCAAGGTAACCGTGAGAGTCAATTGTCTTTTAAGGAAGATTAACACATTGGCATTATTAGAACGAAAAATGCATGCAATAATCACCTTTTTGATGTCAAATTAGTGGATGATTAAAGCTGATGTCTTTTTACAATATCTCCACTACGTGGAAGGAAAATCTCATAAAAAACCTACAAATGCATTTGATTCACTGTTGTTTTATACTTCGTCGTAAAAACATTTGAACCTAAAAGATAATAAGTCAAGAAAACACTACCTTCGTAACAGCTGAGGTTTTAATGGGAGTCTAGAAAGAAAAAGCGTTACGACTAACAAAGATCTGGACTTCTTTACAAGGGTACAGATCCTCCCAGAAACAAAGGCAAGAGGGATCACACCTTTCTCTAATGAAATCGATGCACTTTTAAAGAACTGAACAGTTAAATAGATATTTATGTGATCAATATAGCTTGATAAACAACTTCGATATAGCCGTGTAAAGCGCTTAAACATACCAAACAGGAGGAATAGTAATGCGTGAGGAAGGATGACTATCCCATACCACGTCTCTCACGAACTACTACGCAGCAGAAGTAGAAACGGTGTGGGGGCTAAAGAAACAGTATGTCGGAACCCACTAAACAACGGGAGTGGAAATTGACTTCTAGAAAATATGAATCCCTGTCTTGTTCAACATGACCTATGACACACTGAACACTATAACACTTAAAGGATATAAAATACAAAATTACCAATGTTAAATAAATATGGAAAATTTAGATAGCCATATGTACATTTCAAGGAGGAACCTCTCATCAGTAGCATTAGAACCGAAACATAGTAAGTCAAAGATTCAAATATAGCAAAAGAAGCACTTAAATCCAAACAAATCGAAATAGGAAGCCAAATCCCACGGCAGGGTCTACTACTTAGTGTATTACTTTTCAAGACCTTTCCGCATTTTCAGTGATTTAGAATTTTAGCACATGCAGCAAATTTCTGTCAAACATTGCTTGATAAATTTCATGTCAGACAAGTCTGACAACTGGGCTGGTGAATACCCTCGGGGACCAATGTTCCA
>JAULBM010027834.1:0-11149 GCA_032357055.1 Geukensia granosissima
GTTTTTTAGTTTTTAGTGTTGTGTTTTTGTCGTTTTGGTCTTGTCCTCGTTGTTCTCCGGAGTTTGTCAGTACTTTACATTTTCCCTTTTCCTCGAATATCCCCTTGGTATTTCTTGACACAATTTTGATCTCTCACATGTGTATCTCACACTGGACTTACTAATTTGATTCATGAATTATCTTTCAGAATGGATTCAAGTTTCTATACTGCAAGTTAAGAGGTCGAGAGTTCCAGACTACATATTCTGCTGTTTGAAAATTATTGTAATAATGATCGATGTTTATATACATGTAATATATATCATATTTTGATGTCGCTACACTGAACAGTACAAAGTTCTTTAATGTTAAAATCTTGAAAATTACACGAATTAGAGTTATATTTTGACACCACTGGGTCGATGACACTGTTGGTGGACCCTGAGGCTAGTAGTTTCAGGTGGATCATGCAGGTACCACCGAAGGTATATGTATTCAACAGCAGTCGTCAGACTTGTCTGCCAAGAAATAAAAAAAAAATAATGTTTGACAGAATTTGCTTTATTTCTTTAAATTCTGAACCATCGTTTAATTTGAGCATTTTGATCTCTGGCTTATTAGGATTTGGTTCTAACGCTTCTGATTGGAGGTTAGTCGATATAGCATGTCAAAATTCACCAAACCTGTGCAAAATTAGTAAACTTCATATGGTATTTGTTATCGATTGAAGAATTATATGAATAACCATTTGAAAGATTAACGTATGAGTGATTAAGTATAACTTAATCCATTATAAAGTTATCACTAGTAGAATAAAACGCGAGCAAAAAACTAAAATATAATCAAAATTGGACCAGGCGATAATTAACAGCTTAAGTTAACATATAATATGCAAGGTTTCATTAACTCTGGATTATTGATTTTTTTTTACGTTTTATGGGTCTCTTTAAAATATAGAAAGTGCATCACGACCCCCAAAACACACAAACATGTTAACTGGCAATTATACTATGTTAAGGCAGAAAAATTGAACAAGAGTTGAGAAGACTTTTGTCCAACGGCAACAGTAGTTGTATTTTTTTTCTACAGAATATAATGCGTGGACTATTTTTGTTGAACCTAATTCAAATAGCAGCGCAAAAGATACTGAACATGTAATATTGAAAAAAGCTTCTTCAAGAGGGAATTAGAATTGGTGCAGAGGTCGACAATGCCATTTTGCGTTGGGTTATCTCCCCTACGGCTTTTACAGTCCATTTCTTGTATTTCATTTCCTTATTACTGGCTATTTGAATAAATACGATGCTCGTTTTGTTAACTGTGATATCATTCCAAATTTGAATTCAAATTAGTTTTTATTTGTTTTTGTAGACCAAGATTCACTTTTACATGTATGTAAAATTGCCTGTTACTTGAGATAACAGAATTTAAAAGAAAACTTTCTTAAATAGCTGACATTCATAAACCAGAGGCTCCCAGGAGCCTGTGATCGCTCATCTGGCTTCGAGTTGCCGAATCAGAGTGAATATGAACAAAAATTCAACACATTGTTTGATAATTGTCGGCTTGTTTTTCAAATAAAAGTAGTCCAATACTGGTTTGTTTCTGACAAGAAAAAGTAACAATTAAATCCACTTAGTAGTTTCTGACAAAAAGATGTTTGAAATTAGGACCAATCAGAACGCATAATTGGCCCTGGCGGCCATGTTGAATTTTGGATCGGCACCAATTTCACAAATCTGGCAAAGGACTAACTGCTTAATATTTCTGCCAAGTTATGTTGAAATCTGTTCAGTGGTTTCAGAGAAGATGAAAATGTGAAAAGTTAACAGACAACGACGAGGATGCCGACGACGACACCGGACGCAAAGTGGTGACAAAAGCTCACATGGCCCTTTGGGCCAGCTGAGCTAAAACATGTAATTGAATACGTCTAAAATAGCAAAAATTCTGTGTTTGCTACAAGAAAAGACATACCTATAGGAGAAACAGTTATAATATTAGTTCGTGTGGTGGTAACGGCATCCGAAGCCTCGCATTCATAACTTCCAGCATCGCTCATCTGTACATTAGTAATGGTCAATGAAGGAATATTTTGATTGCCCCCAGAAAATCTTGGATTTGAAGCCATAAAAATCAGCTGTTCATCTTTATACCATCTTATTGCGGTTGCTGTACCGGCAGTTACTATACAGGTGATTACAATGGATTCTTCTTCAGTAGGTGTGTAAAGCGTTTTTGGGGCTTGGACTCTTAGTTTTACTGAAAATACATGTTACAGTATTGATGGTGTGCGAGAGGAATAGGCGTTTTGGTTCTATCAGTTCTTGGTATGTACAATTCTTTAGCCTTTTGTGTAATTCTCCCCTTCAGAGCTCCATCTAGGAGCTTCCTTTAAAACACATCGGAAATTAAACCAGAAACCTTTCACTTTGGTTATTTTTTCTACATGCATTATTCCAGCTAACCATAAGCAGAAAGTGCAGCACCTCTGGTGCCCTATTGGTAACCCTATATTACTTAAAAGGTTTAAAGCCTTATATTCTTACCTTTATTTATACATATAGCATTCAATACCAAACACACAGCTTTGAACAATGTGTCTATACAACCAAGGACTATATATGCAGTAACAATTATCTATTACAGTCCCTGATACAACAGTGGTCCCAAATTGTTTCATGCATAAATACTGTTGGTGAACACACTGCCTTTATCGTTTCCCAGCTTTTACACAGAAACACATGATCCGGAAATACACTTGGTCTTTCAAAGTAATGGAGAGAAAATATTTTAGAAACGAATGGCCCAAAACCTCTCTCTCCCCCTAAAAACGTTCTTCCTGACGTTTAAGTCTATCCCTTATACATTTTAGAAACATGGATTCCCTTACTGTGCACAGTGAAATACAAAATTTTCTCAACTCAAGATCGTTAAATTTTAGTATTTAAATCGCGAGACTTGTCGAGAAATTTTAAATTTTGAGATCTGGAATTGAGAACTATTGTAATTTACATTATACAGCTTAGATAATCTGTTTGGTTTGGAGAAGTGTGATGTGTCGCCGGCTTTTTAGAAATACAAACAGCAGATCAACGTAACCAGATGGATGTGAAATTATTTTTTATTTCATATCATCAAGTTTTTCACAATTAAAATTAATAGTGTTCTGTTAGAATTTTCTGGCATTAATTGACGATTTGATGGTTGTTAATTGAGTTTACTGTCGAAACTTTAGCAAATCTTAAAAAACAACACTGTTATCTACATGATCTACGAATAAAATCAAGTTCAGTCTAAATCTATCTCTCGCACAGGACAGATTTCCTTTCCGCTGGAATTGGTCGTTTGGGTATGGATGCTTCATTTTACAAACAATATGGTTTAACTTAAATTCCTGTTCAAAAACCAAATTATTTCCCATCTATTCAAATACATGTAAAGTAAAACTGTATTCGAGATTTACCGGTAAGCTTTTTACGCTCGAAGCAAGAATTAATTAGTCCACATATTATTTACTTTTCGAGTTGTGGGCAGTTCAATTTGTATGGAATTAAGAGATACCTCCCATTATATGTAATTGCATCTATTGTAAGAATCATGTTATTTGTATTATGCCCGCTTTTAATAAAGGTATCTTAAAATTATCTTATTTATATATTATATATGATACCTAAAGGAGACAGTCTAATGGTTGCCGTTCTTACAGTGGCAACCCCATCGGTGGCCTCGCATTCATAGTTTCCAGCATCACTCATCTGGACATTAGTAATGGTCAGTGGAGGAGAGGCTGCAGTCCCGCCGGTTATTCTTGGATTTGAAAACAAGGTGATACGCTGACTATCTTTGTACCATCTTATTGCTGTAGCCGTACCACTTGTAACAATACAGTTTAATGTAACAGAATTTCCTTCCGTTGGGTTGTAAAAAGTTTGCGGTGCACTCACAGCCAATGGTGCTGTAAAAAATTGTAAAACTTGAACTACATGAATACATGTATGATATATAGCAACTATTTTGGAATTTCATGACAAACATGTGTTTTTTTAAATGCCTAAATTGTTTATGCAAAAAAACTAAAAACAACAAGTAAAAATGTGTCCATGGGACACAGATGACCGTCCCGGCAAACAGGATTTAGACATGTGACGGACATGAAAACATGAGATACGGAACATGTTTTAGACCAAATACAAATCAATACAACATACCAAAAAACACTGAACACAAGTTCGTACAGGGAAGGGTAAAATTAATTAACCCGTCGCCTGAAGGGGTCATAAAAATCAATCGACAGACATTTTGCCCCTTCAGTCCCGATAAATCTTCAAATCATAATATTAATAATATATTGAAGTTCAAATATTATGACAAATAAAGATATTTTAATTATATATCCGCACTCGAGGCGAGCACGCTAACAATTACACCACCGAGGCGGTCATAAGCTTAACTACTTGGTTGTATAAGTGTGAGGTTTATATACTTGAAAAGAGGTGAAAATATTTCAGTTTCTGTTGATTTGGCGTTCCAGCCAGGTTTTAAGATCGCTGTCCAAATAATTTATTACGGTAGATAATTAAATTGATGCAGTTCTAACCCGGAAGTTTACCAATAATGAGTAAGCATGCCTTTTGATATGAATATTTCAAGGAGTACCAACTCATCATTATCATTAGAACCAAACCATAGGTGAGGGAAATAAAACACTGTAAAATTTTATTTTGTTTGTTTGATTGGGGTTTAACGCCACTCTCAGTTTTACTGGGGAAGAAAGCTGGAGTACCCGGAGAGAACCACCGACTTTGACCAGGTAACTGATAAACCTTATTAAGTGCAATGCGAGTTAACTCAACCCGTTTTTATATGGTACAAAGTCAGGCGAGAACTCACCCTGTAAAGCTGATAGGATACAGTGATCTGTACAGATACGTTTAAATCAATTTCCTAGACCACTCGGCCACCGAAAGCCCCCTGTAAAATTGAGAACTTATATCCAAATAAACCGAAACAGGATGCCAAATTCAGCGGTATTCTACACATCTACAGTGCACAGTACAAGGAATGTAGCCCTCTCCTTATTTCATTGGTTAAGAATTTAAATTATTCCTGAAAAACATCTGCAGAGTAATGCGTGGTAAAATTCATGCCAGAGAAGACTTGACTGGTGAATACCCTGGGCGACACCTGGTCCACCAGCAGAGCTATTGACTCCTATTTTACCTACAAGTATATCGTACAAGTGCTTTCTTCGCCTAATTCGTGAACACCTGTTGGGTACAAATGTTTAGGCAAGTGCAATTAATGAAACTTCCAAAATAAAATAAATTTTGAAAAAAATCACATAGTTACATTTGACGGTCAGAAGTAGGCTTGCAGTCTGTTTATCATTTAACGTTTCTGGATGGGTAACATCACAATACAGTCTTTGTCCGTTATTTGCAATTGTGGGAGACCATGTTAAAGTTCCGGTCGCAGTATAAAGTTTGTTTTCCAACTTCAAGTTAGATGTAAACTGGCTGTCCGGAAAAATAGTACTTTCAATTCTCATTGCCATTTTCTGTTGTGGATAAGCGCCAGATGAAATACAGGTCCATGTTCCAGTTTCGCCTTGTGTCAACACTTCCGGACCGTTCAAAATTGGTAGAGACGGTGATTCTGAAATTCAAAAAGGTAGATTATACCATATTTAACCCTAACGATTATAATACCAATTGTTATTGTATCAAATGTAATTCCATTTAAACGTCATTCTTACACAGACCAGCTGTGGACACGCTGACATCCCGATGGACAGAAAATCGTAATCTTTACCTTCAAGGGAACCTGATTTTACGTTCGTTTGCATATGGCCGGGTTAGTGTTTTCCTTGATCCGATTCGCCAGTTTCTTTTTTTCCGAATTTGCTGGCTATTAAAAATGGATTTAAAAAATAATTTCCATATTTTCTCCATTCTAGAGATAGTAAGAGTTGATTGTATATATTTGTTGAATAGGGCTATTGGGTTAAATGGAGTGTGGTACGGTAGGAGGAAGAGGATTTTGTTAGTTAATTGGTTTTTCATCATATGGGTTACACCCCACATTAAAGGCTGCAAAAATATGAAGAAAATTGGGTAGGTTATCTGCAATTACTTTCACAAAAATTCTTAAGTCTAAGACGAATTGTAAGTATAGAAACTTACAGGGAAACTTAATGTGACGTCATAATTTACAAAAGAATTAACAGTTACAACATTTTGTTGAGATTGACTGCACATTCATTTTAACTTACTAGCCCTTGGAGACCTTGCCAAAGATTAAATTGTATTTAGACTTATACAATGCAAATTTTTTATGGGATTCCAAAATTTGTAAAAATTGAAATGTTTGATGAATAAATCACAGTTGTTTTCTTGGATTTCAAAAATTATTTTAAGTAGTTTTGTATTCTTCACATATTTCATTGTAAAATACCATTTCTTTGCCAAACAGCAATTTAAAATATCGCCCTTTTGAATTATTTCATTAAATTATTCACTTTTAAAAACATATTTAAACTATTCAAAGTTTGAGAACCATAGTATTTTCTAGTACAGGAAAAAATGCTTGAATTTTTATTTTTTTATTTTGAAGCATAATTAGTTAGAAACAGTTTTTTCATGATAAGTATAGGATGCTGTGCATCAGATTTAGAAAGTAATTTATTATACGAATCAAATTGTCATGCATGCATTAATTGTCCTACTAAAGGCAGTACACTTAAATATATATACAAATATCTGTTGCCTAGTTATAAGATAAAAAAAATTAAAAGAAAATTTTAAAAAATATTTTCAAGTCATTACACTGTATTTGAGAAACATTGAACATTTGGTTGAAAGCAGCCTTCTTGATTTTCTTAAGTATTTATGAATGAGTTTCTTTTCTTTCATTTTTTTCCCAAAAATTGTAAAGAAGAGAATTTTTAACTGAGAATGTCAAATAAAAAGAAATCTATATTTTCCTTGATGTAATCTCTTGTTATTGTTAATCATTGTTATTGTTCTTTAAATTTTACATTTCATAATATGAAAACCAAGCATCACATAATTTTGAATAATTTTTATTCATTTATTGCTTATTAACATATTATCTTCCAGTGTATTATATATAAACAATAAAAAATAATGATTTTATTGATTTTTGTTTCTGAAAAATGATATAGCTAAGCTCAACAGAATATGTGACAATCGGATTGCCAAGCAGCAGAAGACCATGCATCACTACATGTTTTTTAAATGTGCACCTTATGTCATTGTGGTAGCTCTTCAGCCATGGATGCTATTCCAATTCCAAAAACCACCTTGGTGGTGTGATGGTTAGTGTGCTCACCTTGAGGTACAATCCCTTGCTGGGTAAAACCAAAGACATTAAAATTGGGTTTTGCTGCCTTTGCAGGCCATGTCTTCCTGTGGACTGTTGCTTTTCTGAGCTTGCATGTTAAAAATCAAGCTAAGTGCGTCTGTCTAGTACAAAGCAGGATTCATTCATCTTCATTTATTAATATACTCTTGTCCTGAATATGCATGAAAAATTTGCTGCTGGATGTTAAGCAGCATTCAATCAATGAAATAATTCTGAAACCTTTGTCATTTTCCTCACAGTATTTTACATCTTACTTATGATAATTCTGAATAGTGCTAAAACTTTGTAAAAACATACTTTTTTGACAGAACAATGTCCCCAAAGGTCATCTTTTTAGTTCCAAGAGCTGCTACTCAAATTACATGATTTCTCTTGAAATTTTGTTCAAATGATTTTGATTTGACAATGGTAGAGCAAGAATCTTGTTTAACTATTTTTTAAACCTCCATGCCTGTAGTCAAGGAAGCTGACTTATCTTGCCTGTATATTGTAATCTGTTACTGCAACATGCTTGCAATAAAATAGATTGCATCTTTTCATGAAAAGATGTTATGAGGTATATTGGTCTCTTGTCAATAGTCATTGGTTCTCTCTGAATACTTTAGCTTTTGACTGAAATATTGTTCAGTGACATAACTAGGCCAGAAAAACACAAAATCTATCAGAGGTACAATTACTTCAAATAATGTGAATGATGTTGCAGTACTATAGATTAAGCCACCTGTGTAAGACTTGCAGTCTGCTCCTATAGGGGTGTCCTTCAAATTTTCAAACTAGTCGTAGTATCATTGACTTTTTTCTTTCAATGTTCAATATTTTCTAAGGTTATATTGGTCATTGGATGAAAAAAAACATCTTTTCATTGCAACAATCTATTGGCCGTCTAATATCCAGAATTACAGATAAAAAATTCCAGATTTTTACACTCTAATTGCACTTAAGAATCTACCTTTGACCTTTGAGAAAACACTTGAATTAAAAAGTTGATAAGTATAGATTACATACTTCTTCCTTGATAAAAAGTCCCTAGTAATTTTGCACCAGATGACTATAACTCAAACCAAAATTATGTATGGGGACAAAATCATATCTTACTTGTTCAAAACAGGTATTTATGACAAAATTTTCCTTGGATTTAAATTAATTATTTTATTTTCTCCCCAAAAAAGTCAGTAATGGCCTGTTAAAACGTCCAGGTACTTGTTTTTAATTCTTTTTACCTTTACACTTTTTCTAGATAAAATAACCTCATTTCAATTTAACCACCTCATTAAATTAGATTCAAACAGGAGAAACATTGTTGGGCGATGAAATACAGTTAAACACCATCAAATCAGATTCAAACCGTGGACTTGGTGTTCCATAAAAAATCCATAAGTACCAGGACTGAGAGATCATAGACTTTTTATAAATACAAATATATACGTGTATATGGTCTGATGAAGACTGACTTTCATTTGCTGGTGGTGATTGATGGTTTTTAACATCCTATACAGCAACTTAATGATCTCAGTTGGATGGAAATACATTTGCTCAATAATGGTTTGATTTATATAGGACACTTAATAACATGAATAACCCGGAAAAGTAGTTACTCCTCTTTATCCATGCATCTGGCTATAAGCGGTGGGCTAGGTAGGCCCACCGTGCACCCCCCAGGACTCATCCGGACCAACTTTTTTAAATCGTATAATATGTATATTTTATGATTTTGAATGTTAACAAGGAAAATATTGGGATCGATAGCCGAGATTTCCGTAATTTAAAGGTTCGATAATCAAATTTGTAGCATTTTCGTGTTCTTGATCTGCAACATTTGTCTGAGTGAATACCAAGTTATGCTTATTATTTTCTGCACGTATATGGTATCATTTTAAAGCTGAATGTATAAGCTTTCTTTTGGTGTATATTATATAAGGTTTCATTCTACCAGTACATAACTACTTGAGAAAATATCTCACCTACCCCTAAAAAAATCAGCATTTTTTTTACAATACGTCGCTCAGAAGTATTTATTTTGCAACGAATATGGATGGACATGACGATTCTATGACTTTTTGGAGTTAATAAGTATATATTTGTAGGTTTTAAGCAGTTTTTATAGTTTGAAAATTTTTTTTACCAAGTATTCTTTGATTTTTCAATAGTAGGGTAAATTTCTTACATTTTCACATTTTCGCGTTATCGTCCAGAAAAACAAAAAAATAAGTCGTTTTATTTATTCAAACAAAGTTAAATCACTACCGTAGAACTGATAGCTTATAACTAAATCTTTTTTTTTTCATATATTTCATATAACTGTGTCCCGTAAAATGTCATTTTTCAAAGGAATACACAGCCCCCCCCCCCCCCCAATCAACTGGCGAACAAAAAAAATTCGCGCTTTTCAACAGCGAACTCGTGTCGTTGCGTTGATAATAGCTTTGTGATTTTTCACTAATTTAAGCTTATTTTGAATAATTAAGTGTTCATTTACTCATAACTAGCCCATTTAAGTCTTAATTGGGCAGTTTAGGTACTTGATATATATATAAAAAATGAAGTCGACAAAGATACGTAAATTAGATCTTGTTTGTGTGATTCACAAACAGAGTTCAGATGGTGAAAATTTTATTTATTTGACTGATGAAAAGTTCAGGAGGTTATTAGACGTACGCGATAAACGTCTTCAGGAACCGTTTTCTTCGTCCGCAAGAATGAGCGAGATTTGCAACCAAATTCCAAGCGAATTTGGCGAAACTCATGCCTATCATAGAGATTGCTATCAGTCATTAACAATGAATCTGAGTCGTCTTGGGAAGTCGGTCGCTCCTTTGGTTGAACAAGATGCAGAGATTGGGCCCAAAGTTAGGCGAAAAAGGTTACACGAGAGTGAAACGGTTATTTTCAATCATGACTGCATATTTTGTGGAAAAAGTGGCAGAAAAAAATGCAAGGTAAAAGGTACCTGGACAACCGAGACTACATAAACATTTGAATTAGGTTGGGGGAACACTATTCACCAAATGGCTGAGAAACGGCAAGACGAGAAGTTATTGAATAGAATAAGGGGGTTTCACTTATTTGCATGTGAAGCGCAATACCACAGTTCTTGTCGAAAAAAGTATACAAAAGACCCTGTGGTCTGGCGGAGCACTAACGCTGAACAGAAGCAGCAACAAAGTGAGTCAGAGTACTCTCACAAAACGGCTTTCAAGGCAGTTTCAGATCTTGTCGACCGTGAAATCATTGTTGAAAGAAGGGTATTAAGATTAAATAGCCTTCGCAATGTTTATGGTGACAGTTTAGCTCTAACTCCTTTTCCCAATCCTAACTTCAAAAGCGAAAATTTGAAAATTAATTTGGTAAAAAATACGGAAATAAGATTTTTTTCGCCAAAATGAATGCTAGTGGTAAGTTTTCATCAGATCTTGTCCTGAGCTCTGAAACAGATATAACTTCGGCAGTGCAACTTGCTTACAAATTAGGTAGTTCAGACCAAATCAAAGATTGCGCACTGTTACTGGGAAATAATATCTGTGAGGCATTTTCCAGTTCTTCTAAATTGAGATGGCCCCGACGGCACAACTTCTAAGTGAGTTTCAGTGCAAATTACAAGATAACTTGGAAAAGTTTTTAAATTTTCTTTTTCGGATCTTCGACGTCAGTCTCTAACAAGACAACGCATCATATCTAATCTATTGGTCAAGACATCTGCCGTGCCGTGACACATGGTCAGTGGAAATTACCAAAGCATATCTTGTTATGTATGACAATAAGGCATTGGTTTAGAAGTGCTGAACT
>JAULBM010027845.1:2500-11148 GCA_032357055.1 Geukensia granosissima
GTTCTTTTTCTCTTCTTTGGCCCCATCCTTGGATTTTGACTTGTACATTTGTTTAAGTTTTGAGCCAAATGTTTTCCCCGTTTTTTCTTTCTGTTTTTTCTTCTTCCTATCAGCTGGCAGTTCAGGTGGGATGTCTATTTTTTTCTCTGTTCGCTTTTTCTGATCAGGATTTATTGGTTCATAAATTCCAGAATTGCCACTACTGTCTGTTTCATATTCAATATCTCCCTCTACTCCACCTCTCTGTCAATACAAAAATTTACTTGTTTGTAAATGACCAACATAAATTAGTAGGTCCACTTAGGCCATAATTTGGCCCTAAAATTAAAGTACATATGTCCAATTATTCCAAAACATCACGTTTTAGTTAAAAATATGGTAATTTTTGAGCAGCAAATCATTTTTGTCAATCAAAGCATCATCATAACTGCAATACTTGCCCAGAAACTATAAGAAAAATGGACATTATCGTAAAAATGTCGTATTTCCTGCATTTTCCTGATAGTTTTGCTTCCAGAAAACAATGGCTGCACCTCTTGACCAAAAATGTTTAAAAAAAAAATTGCATGAAGATAAGATAAATGTCTCAACAAAAAATCATTTTGGTCGACATATGCGGCCCAAGTCATCTGTGGCAAAAACAGACCAAAAAATTGCCAAAAATCGGGTATTTTTAGCATTTTTCCTATTCTGAAGCTGATTTGTGATGTCAAAGTAACGTCATCATTTGATGTGATATCCAGAACAGTGCATGATATGTGTTGGTAGGACATAATTCAATATTTTACTACAATAATGCAGTCCAATTTTAAAACTTTATTTTTTATGGAATTTCAAGGCCAGAAATGACCCTAAGTCAACCTACTTCCTTGTCATCACATAAAAATCTTGGATATAAATACCCTATTCCTCATACTAATGCCCCAGGGCGCTTTAAAAAATCAAACTACATGGCACTAATTATAACCAGCAAAATCAGGAATTCTTTCAAGTCCAGTTTTAAGTATTTTTTGTTTTTGTTGTTTAAAATCACATGAAATTAATAATTCTTGTTTCACTCCCCTACATTAAATGTCTCTTGATATTAAATTGCCATTTCCTCTCACCAAACAAACAAACCTCATCTGTACCTGCCATAGTACCCTCCTTACTATAAACTCCTTCATTTTTACCCTCCTTCCCCCATACAAGCTACTAGACTACCTCCCTCATCAAACATACAAATCTTATCTGTCCTTTCAAAAGTACCCTCCTTATTACTAGCCTCTGTGATATCTTGCTCCCTTCTGCCCCCACAGAAGCTACTAGACTACCTCCCTCCACTAAAATACAAACCTCATCTGTACTTTCCATAGTACCCTCCTTGCTACTACCCTCGGTGATTTCTGATGAGCTGTGATCATGATGGCTGCCATCATCAGTTTTTGCAAAAACAGGGCGGCTTAATCCTTTCCTGCAAGAAGTAAATAATTTTTGTTTGTGTGCAGATATAAATCTTTGGCTTCTTATTTACTCTATGACACAAACTATTAATGCCTTAGCATTTCTTTGCACAAAAACATGAACAGTATTTTGCATTGCAGCACAATATTCACAACTTTCTTATCTGAATTCTAAAATTAATTATTTGTTGTTATTCAATTAAAAAGAATAATAATCAAAATTCAATTATGAAAGAAATTGAAATTATTATTGTTCAAGGAAAAGAAAAGCAGCTCAATGTGGATGCTTATATTATTTTATTTGACAATTGTTCATATAAATAAAGCATTAGACTGCATCAATATGTTAATTTAGGGTTGTTTTTTCTGGATGTGCATGGATTCGATATTGGTTAAGTGCGCATTTTTATTGCAAAAATTATTTTTAGACGTCTGCTGCAGGCATTACACATCTTCTTGTTCACATTTTGTAAATGTTCACATCTGACCTCAAGCGTGTTATAAATCTTCTGAACTTCATTCTTATACTTTTATGAGGCAAAACGGCAAGCTATGATCAAATTTAATAAACAGGAATAAAATGTTTGTAAACTAAAAAACACAGAAACTGCACTGGAATGGAATTTCTAATAAATTTTTAATGTTTGTTTCGCAATAAAAAATATTATCCAAATTCAAAATCATCCCACTTCCATCCATTTTCCAAAACATGAAAACCATGTTCTCCAAAATACATGAAGAACAACCTAAAATAGCATGTCTGTATCTGGTTTTGATTATATCATTTAACATAAGGAAAGGTGCATGGCTGAACAATTTGTGATTAGAGGGTATTAGAGTCTAGTTCTTGGGAATAGATTGTGAGGTAGGATATGGAGGGGACCAGTGTACCAGTAAATTAAATTTTATATTGGATAAATTTTTCACACTCTCATAGAGTATTAAAGTTTAAAATCTTGCATACAGGATGTACTGTTGGTCAAATTTTTCTCTCTTGAAGTTGAAATGCAAGAGCTGTGCCATTTTTACAAATAGACCTTTCTTTTTTATCATTCCTTCCACAATCCTTATGGTTCAAAGACAAAAATTAAGGTGAAGATTCTTCAGAAATGAATGATACAATTTCATTCTTTTAAAAGGTAACCATATCACTGTATAAACTGATTAAACTCCATTTTTGCTGTTTCACCATTGACCCCTAGATGATATACCTGAGTGGTGAGTAAGGTTTTACAAACAGGTTTAACCCTGAAACCTTTTCATGTTCCTGTACAAGGCCCTTAACATTTGCTGGTTCTGGTTATAAAAATATTTGTTGTATATAGACTTGCACAACTTGCATGTGTTAATAGTAGCTGATGTATTTTGTATTTTTGGGGAGGTGGGGGAGGGGTGGCCATTGGTATGACTTTGGCTCCATATGGTAAGGTCAAAATAAGATAATTCCTTAATTGCATCAGACTTTCTTGGGTTATCATCAAATGTTCAGAATTTATTTTATTTGTTATTTTCTGTTCTTAAATAGAGCAAAATAAGCAACCTCTAATGAGATCAGGGAGACTGCTCAAAAACTGGCTAATCCACACAGGAAGTGTCGAAAATTCTGGGAATTAATTAAGTGGCTTGATCAGCATTTCAATTCAATTTCATGAGAAGTTATATGCACTGATGCCCTTGATGTCCCCCTGAACAAGGTTACATAACCCTGTGTGGATCCCCTCTTCAGTAGGAAAACATCCAAAATGGATATTGTACATGAATAATAAGAATGGCCAATGCATCCACAATACTTATTTTCACACAACATTGAGGTTATACATTAATACCATTTTCTAGCATACAGATAGGCCACATACAATGTATCCAGATGTTGAAATAAATAGGACAAGACAAGACAAAAAAGGGAATAAAATGCTGAAATAAATATGACCAGACAAAAAAAAGGAAAACAAATTTATCCTTCATCTTATGACCAGGCTTTCTCTTCTACAATATTTGAAAATTCAAACATGATTTTCTAAAAACCAAACTAACCAAAAGCTGTATAAATATTTTTGTTTACTCTAATTAGTCTATTTTTGCAAATTTCTGTTAAAAAATAAAATGAACTGATGATGGTGGCCATTTTTAATGACAGATAAGGAATCAAAAAGGAACTTGTCTTATTTTGACTTCTTTTAACACTAGTGTTGTGGTCATAAATGGTCACTTAATGGGTCAATTATACAGAAACAAACATAAAAATACTTATATGATTATGGTGACCTCTTAATACAGGTGAACTCACTGGCATATTATGAACAGGGCATTTACTACAAAAAATATTCAGAGAAAAGCCTAGCCATAAGTTATGTGCTAAAATATTGCAGGACCTGAAAGGATCAATTCTACATTTTCAACTTTTCTATACTTAAAATTCAAACTTCAGTAGCTTCAATACGAAAGATAATCTGTACAAATTAAATTGTGGTTTAAGTTAGTATTGAGTCTTCCCCAGAAGACATATGCCACCTGCTTTCTTTTTGCCTAGGAAGGCAAACATTAAAGACAATAAGTTTGGTTCATTTCTAATGAATGGTTAAGAAGGAGTAGTTAGTGGATTAGAAATTATTACCCCCTCTCTTTTCAGCATACTACAAGTCAAAATTGCAGTAAAAATTTACAGCATTTAATTCATGGGAATATAAAATAGGAGGTGCAATACTACATCACTGATGAAGAATATCGGAAAATTTGTTTAATTTCTATTAAATAAGTGGTTTAGGAGGAGCAGCAGATTAGAAATTGTACTGGCTTTTTTGCTCACTACATTTTTAAAGTCAAAAGTGCAGCCAAAAATATTGACTTTCAAGAAAATTAAAATAGGAGGTGCAATACTACCTCTATTGATAAAGATTCTGTTAAAATTTGGAACATTTTTGTTGAATGGTTAAGACGGAGTAGCAGATTAGAAAATGTTGTAGACTTAAACCTTACTCTGTAGAAATAACTTACTGAAAATTAAGAACATTTTAATTGTTAAAAAGTAGAACCTAATAAAACATTACAAGTACTGCCTTCAACATGTACTTTCCAGGCAAAAACTGAAACAGGCAAATTCTGGATAAAAATCTTTTTGTCTTATAGTCCAAAATATATTTAGACTATTTAAATTATTTGGAAATTTTTGGAAGTTCTTTCATGTAGAATTTTCCCATTATATATGACACATGTAACTCAACAACTACCCATATCATGCAATATATTTAGGTTTGTATATCTTAGGCCAATATTAATATATTGTTTGTTTCCCCTAACTTGACCCTAAAAATCCAGGTGTAGGTAGGTAGGTAGAGAAAATATTTTTATTCAATTTTTTTTTACTTACAGTTTATCCAAAAAGAAGTCCAAAATAAAAAAAAATAGTTTGGCAAAAAAATTTGCAACATTTTTGCAGAGTCTGTTAGGATTGGGGAAGCAAACAATATTTTATTCTTGGCCTTATCTTACCCAGTGGAGGAACTGTAATTAAATTTCAAAATTTTTATGACTATACAATTTGTAAACAGCAAGAAAATTTGTGATTTATTAAGATATGCTGTATAAAATGTGTGCATTATGAAAGATATGAAGTTTTGTTAATTTTACATTTGAAACTACTTGTGTTAATAATTACTCTATTGTCTAAACCTAAAAATAAACGCATATCTGATCCGAAAAACTGCATGTAAACTTAAGAATCTGTATATTACCATACATGTATATGGTATATCATTGTAATAAAAATAATCTTCTTATTCAATTTGAAAAAAGCAGTGATTGGGCAAAAGATATTGAATTCTAAGCTTATTTTCAGTCTGACACAATAAATATAAGCATAATCCTTGTTGTACAGACTTAAAAGAAAAGTTACTTAAAAAATCAAACATGGATCAGAAATGGTCATATCTACTTAAAATTATTTCATACAATCATATAAAAATATAGCATATTTAAACCAACCTTTTCTGTCCGTATCTCCTTGTTGGTGTTTTAGCAGTACCTCGTTTTTCTACTTTCCCTTTTGGATCTAAAAATAGTTATTGTTTTTTCAAAGATTAATGTACATATAAATGCATATATGCAAAATTATTTTGCAGTATTCTATTAAACAAATAAAAAAACTATTTCTAATATTCAAATTTTTTAGTATTCATGCACAAGCGTCATTCACACATTAATTAAAAAGTTTATCTCCAGTGTCAGATGGAACAAATACACATAAATTAATCCGAAAAATCCCATCCAGCATAAAACACACATCAAATAAACAATTTACATGTTGAAATGGGTACCTAAGGTGAAATTCTCACACCAAATTTTGTAAGGGGAACATGTAACATGTCAACCTGCAGGGTAGTGTTAGGTAATATATGTATGTCGATAACAGATAACATTATCAGTGATGATGTACTAACTGAGCCAATGTCCACATCTGTTTATTATTTTCTGAATGTAAATAATTAAACACAAATGTACAATGTATTTAAGTTTTAAAATAAAATGTTTTGAAAAAAAATCCTTATACATTCATGACATTCTAGGCCTTTATCAGCTTCATTATGGTATGGACTCTGGTTCACTATTGAAGGGCGTAAAATGGGACCTGTAAAAGTTTAAATTTGACAGATATTTGGTGGATAGCTGTCTAAAGGACAAGCATGCCATATCTCCAATTTTTATATTCTATTTATTTAATTCATATACATTGTATTTTCAAAAATCCTATTCCAAGACAATTACGTTTGTTTGTTTGATTCGGGTTTCTCAACAATATTTCAGTCTTATTGCAGAGGTCAGTTTTACTGGGGAAGGAAGCCAGAGTGCCTAGAGATACATGCAACCACTGACCTGGGGCAGGTTACTGACAGTTCAAGACAATTATGGTTAATGTTCATAAAATGTAATACCAAAAAAATATGATTTTTCTTAAATATAAATAATTATATGGTTTCAAAAGTTGTGTTTTTTTTTCACTATTAAGAACAAACACAAAACAAGGTACAATGTATCAGGTAAAAACTGTCTATTTATACCATGTATATATCATGTTTATCAAGTTATAATTGTAAAGAACTGAAGAATCTGTCAATTTTGCACATATTTACATTGCTAGTGCTTTCACTGTTTTTGCACAGATCTTCAGACGATAGTATGTGTTTATCTGTATACACATTACATTGAAGATTAAGTTAAAAGCAAAAAAAAATTCCTATATTTCTCAGATAAAAAGTCCAAATTTTTTAAAATTAACAAAGATTCATGCCTTTAAAATCAAATTTTGAAAAAAATATCATCTTAACATATTGGCCTGTTTATACGATTAAAGTTTTTCGTCAAAAGTTTTCTTTGAGGGACTTTGATAGAATAGAACCTCATCCTATTTTTCAAAATTACCTTGACAAACTTTGATGGGAACTGACGAATCAGCATGATCAGAATGTATTTCTAGAAGGCACAAGAATGTTTTGTAAATGAAAGTACATCAGAAATGGTAGAAACAAAGAAAATAACATCTTCTGGACAAATGACTTAGTAAATGACTTGACGAATCCCCTGGAGGATAAAAATGTTATTTTGCAATGCTAAATACAAATCTTTTATACCAAAGATAAATGAAAGGAAATTGTAATTGAAAGAAACCTACCCTCAAAATTATCCTGTGTAAAATGCAAATATTAATATTCATCAAAACCAAGATTCTTTTTTTTTACATAGCAATTTCCTGCCAATTTTCTATTAATAGTTAAAAAAACTTCAAAAACTTTGATCATATAAACTGTGAGCTTTGACAAAGTGTTCTTTGTCAAATGTTTTCATCAAAAACTTACACAAAATTTTTGAAGGATAACTTTGATCAAGTAAATGAGCCTTAAATAAATGAGCTTTTTACAGATTTCAAATACTTATGGTCAAACACTGTACATGTACATGTATTATTAAAGGACAAAAATCAAAATAGCACAATATATATTGATCACAGGTGAGTACTATGTGTACTCTTAAGTGTATGTACATAAAATATTGAAGTACATTTACATGAACATGTACCTGGTGGAAGTTCGAAAGGGATTTGCCTAATAATTATACTTGTACATAACATTTCTGAAGATATTTTTTTACTTCTTCCATAAAAATATCATTAACAAACAATATGACATCCATTGACATCTGAGAAAACTCATTCTTGTTTTTGAATAGTATGCCAGTCTGAACATATGAGTGTATTATAAACAGGTAAGACAATAATTCTTCCATATTAACATTTATTTCATGACTTTGATAGTGTTGTTTTATTAGATGTTGAATCTTCTTTCCTCTTATAATCTTGTGGGTGACAAATTTATATGTACATGATACTAATTTTTGCTGGTAGCTACATGATGGTGTTTTCATTAAATTTGTACACGGTAGTGCAAATATTTATGTAATTCACATGGAAAATAAACAGTACACACAGAGAGGTACCACATAAAAAAAAATTGCAAAGCTCTTAAAAAATAACCAATATTCTCAAACATTCTATATATAATTAGGAGATGTGGCAAGATTGTCCATGAGACAGACATCCAGCAAATGACAGTCGCATTTAGACTTTTACAGGTCCCATTACGGCGTTCAATAATGAACCAGAGTCCATACCATAACGGAAGCTGTAAATGAGCCCGAAACATAAAATGTGAAATCATTGATGTACATGACAATCCTCCTAATCTAAACTAATATATCACTATGTGCATATAGTACACTCAAAGTGTTTGGTATGAAAAACTCCAAATCTGGTGAATTTTCTCTGTCTTTTACCAGCTATCTCTTACATCATGCTGGAGTTACGTTCATACTAAACTCTCTGTTGGTACTATATACATGGAAAAGGTAGAAACAGTGGAAACATTTAATAAAACAGTGCAGGGTAATGTATGTTGTTCCAGTGATGTTTTTATGCTTCAAAACTAATCTGTTAACATGCCCATAGCCAGAAATTTTTAAGGGGGGGTTACGTCGACTCGCAGAGCGACCTTCACGGCTGGGGTCTCGGATAATTGGTGCAATATCCTGCAATCTAACCATCCTGGCACTGTTTTTGCATTGCAGAAAGTCCTGTTTTTTAGTCTTAAATAGTCAGACTTCAGTCTGAATTATGAGTTAATAGTGCTTATTGGTTTTCAAGGGGGGTTCGTCTGAAGC
>JAULBM010027855.1:0-11148 GCA_032357055.1 Geukensia granosissima
TGTCTCTCTAAACCTAGGTCTTCGGCAGGCTATTATCAAGAAGTGAATGATTCTTGCTTCGTTTGAAGGTCAAGCTGTAGTGATATGATATATCCCATTGGCATTTCAAACAGATAGAGAATTTTAAATGATATTTCAGAAACAAATTTGACACTGTAATGTAACTTTTTAACAATCTTGATAGATGAATTTCTAGATATGGTTCATATCTCCAAAATTAGAATTGGATTATGTGTTTAAAAGTTCTAAGAAGCGTGATAGGAAATACAGTAATACCAGAAATGGTACCTTGATAACACGTGGTGTTAGAACTATTCAATGTTAAGATTTGATCATGCATTTCCTAGAACATTTAATGCGTCTGCATATCATTTCATCCAAGTTGGATTAAAAGCAGACTAGCAATTGCAGAGGAGAAAATTAAAAGTAAATGAGAACCGATAACATACGTAAATTGGTGGCTATAGTTCATATCACCATCTGAGCTGAAATGACAGTTGTTCTCAAATGCAAGTATTGTCAGACCTTAGTTAACCAATGACCCAAAATCAAAACATTGCACTAATCTGTCCATTAAGTAAAAGTGGAATTAGTTTAATTTCCGTGTAGGTGTTATTGTGCATGATTATACAACGTGACATTAATAGAAGCTATTTGCAAAATGATACATTAAATAAGCGTTATAAAAACATGCTGGTTACCATCACAAACAGGACAACATTGTCCCGGAATATTCCTTAAATTCTTGCAGGCTAGATACTCGGGGCATTCCAGGCGGGTACAATTCCAGTCCAGTAAAAAGTAGTATTGTTTATAAACGCAAACGCATGTTTCACAGTTGTTATTTCTGTTGAGGGTATAACCCAGTGGGTATTTCAAGCCGTTTTCATAACAACCATAATTCATAATTGTGGTAGTCGTTGGTGCACGTGTTGTTGGCAGTGTTGTCGTTGGTGCACGTGTGGTTGGTAATGTTGTCGTTGGTGATCGTGTGGTTGGCGATGATGTTGTAGTGGTAACTAATTTATAAAAACAATTCAAGTAAAATGACATTTTACTTAAAAAGGAAAATTCTTTTAACTACGATGTATGTTTTCCAGTACTGATAAACTAGATTATATAATGGGCAACTTTAACAGAATGTTATCTGATCTTGTGTTTACTCTAACCATACAACGTATTCAAGGTTTATTTGATTTCATTTCTCAAGAATCATTAAATAGGGTCAAACTTAATTTAGCCAAATGCTAAATAACCGTTTATACCCACAGAATATTAATTTGAAAAGCTTTCACGGAGCTCCAAATTTGCTTGAAATGTCAGTTCAACACAGCAATAATCTTCTGCGGTTGAAGGTGTATAACAACCTAATCGCCTTTTCATTGAGTAGTATTCCTATTTATACAACCAAATATGATACTTATAATTCAATTTTAAGGAAGACACTTGCGTTAATAAATAACATTGGGAACAAAATGGTTTGAATCAACCACAGTCGCCACGAGTAAGTATCACTCAACTGAAATTAAACTGCTTATGTTATTTATAACAGTCTTCTTTCAATCTGCACAAGGACAAAAGGAATTTTAGAAACAATTCCCATGGGATAAATGTTTAACCAATGCCGTCAGCCGCGGATTCAGGATTTTACGTTAGGGGGCGCTAGGGAGGCGCGGGTTCAGAGCAGTGTCCTTGTAGGGGGAGGGGCGAAGCTCCGCCCGGAAGCTAATAGAAAATAGAAAATTTAAGACTAATTTTTTTTTTAATTTTTTTAGGGGGCGCCGGGTGCGGACTCCCTCTCATGAATCCGCCCTTGCCGTCATGAACTTCTGTGGAAGGTCAGCCAACATACAACATACAACAAACCACTTCATTCGACTAGGCAGTTACAGGCAAGAAAATCATTGCACAAATTCCCAGGGTCCAATAATAAAATAAGCCCAGCTGTGGCAGCCATGTTAGTCTTACAATTATCACCAAAATCTTAGAATCATCTAGGACCATCTAAGAATCATGCAAACAAAATGTGATTTTACTGGATAAGTAGTTACTGACGAACAGAAATTTAAAAGAATATCCCATTTGACTAATGTTAAACTACGTCTGATTGCGATGCTAAATTTCTTTTTCCCACCAAAAAAAAATTATAGACGACCACCAAAAGAGTTTTATTACAACGAATCATTTACATTTACTCATTATTTTAAGACAGTTTAAAGAGATTCCCTATAAGACCAAATGTGAAAACAAACTTTGTTTGTGGTGGCTAACTTGATTATCCGATCGGCATTGAAAACTTTTGTAGATGATTACCTAAGGATAACTCCCACAACAAATCGTATTAATCGGCTTGGCAGTTTTTGACGAGACGAAATTTAAATCTTAAACCTATCAAAATGCAGACATGTTGATTATCCGATCGGAGCTACATAATTTTTGTAAAGATTGATTCAATGAACATTCCTGCCAAGTTTCGTCACAACTGACCTACTGTTTTTAAAGAAGATTTTAATGTAATTGCTAACAGGCGAGCAACGACTGACGAACGGACGGATGACAGATGGACAGTGGTAGCAATATCTCTAAGATTTAAAATTAAAAACAGACTTACTATCGCATACGGGACAACACACATTTGGAAGCATCTTTGTTTGAGAACACTGAAGTTTTGGACAGCTGGCAGAAACACACTGCCATTGTTCCTTGCTGTCCGGGTCCATACAAACACACGTTGTACAATTGTCCCTTCTATACAAATATCCAACTGGATACTCCTGTCCTTGGTAAGTACATGTGTACTTAGCTGATGCCATGCATTCACGACCGCAACCATTACTGCAACATTTCTCGTCATCAGGACACTGATAATCGGTTTCACAGGAATTAATACAAATTCCTACTTTAGATGGAACGGGACAGTCTCCATCTTTGGCTCCTTATAAAAGACAGAACAAGTTGCAAATATTTTGAAAATAGTATTGATAACAGAATCAATTTACAGTGACATTCTGAATATTTGCTAGCTGTTAGTTTCAAATTTTAGACATTTTACTTTATATGTTTCAGTAACATGTATAGTATTGTTTTACCAAAAGACGTTACCTTATAAATATTCATATTACAACAACAGACTTTAAGACCTTTGAGAATCATTTAATGACATTGATCCAAAGTTAAAGGTCCTTGTTTGGAGAGGGTTGGGTACCCACTAAACAAGTTTAACCCCACCACATACCTCATGTACCTGTCCCAAGTCATGAATTGTAGTCATACTCATAGGTTTGTCTTTGTGTTTCATTCTTTGTTACATGTACATTTTTGATAATATTCAGTTAAGAGCAGTACTATTTTATGCATAAGCAATATTTTATTTAGGGAAATTTAGAGCTTTTCACAATTTCACAAGAGTTGTATTACACGCTTGTTGAAGACCTTGTGGAGACCTCTAAATTTGTAAAGTCCCACTGTTTTTTCTCGTGGTTTGAGTACAGTCTATCAGACATTTACCCCATATCTTTTCATTTTCATAGTTATATAAGGGAAAGTTCCTTGCTAGAAAAAATTTGATTAACTGCATTTATAACACGAAGGAATGTTTTACCTACAAACAATGGGATTGACAAACAAAATTTTGCATACTGACAAATAGCATGCGTAATTTTCCGGAAAAGTGGTATACTCACTACTCTCACAACTCTTCCCTGTGAAACCATTTGGACATAAACAATATGATGCATAAGCACCAGGTAAACAACTGCCACCATTCTGACAGCTTGGGTCGCATATGGCTGAAAAAATAATGTAGACGAATTATAAAGTTTTCGCTGATTTCAATTTTATTATGTTCCTATATGTTTTTTTTATACTATTTACTTACTTTTTTCTGGATGATATGTGTGTTAATTCTGCCATTTCCAACTGTCGAAAATATGTAAGTTGTAAAGTCGTATCATAGTTTATTCAACAATAACAGAACGACGGAAATCCAGTATACAACTGCCTTAATAGGCATTAAACACTATAATAGACGGGAAACAAGGTTGTGGTAGGCATTCAGATGGTACTCCTTTTGCATTGGTAGCAAATTTAAAATGTTCTTATGAAACGTGTAAAGTATATATAAATACGTACGTGTCTCACACTGTGAACCAGTAAATTTCCCTTCTTGACAAACACAAACGGCTTTGCCATCTTTTCCAGTACATATGCCGTTATTTAAACATTTCGGTGTACATACAGCTTAAAATGAAGATAAAACATTCATGTTTTAATCTTTAATACATCTGTCACTATGACGAACTGAACATACTAAACAGACAAAAATCCTTTGAAAAGTGAACACATGGGACCTATATACCACTATAAACTTAACTTTTATTGAAAAGTTGTGTATTCTACTTGACCATTTCTTCACTTCGTTCCATTTCTTTTTTCATTTTAATGCAAACTAACTGCAATCACATTCTACTCGAAAGATTATCACTTGGTAGTAAACGTAAAGCCTAAAGTAAAATTAAAGTAAAGATACACATAAAAGTAAATTTAGAGTGTCACAGTTAATTTCTGCTGAATATTTTATAAGCTACTTTGGTATTACATGTATTATTTCTTTCGTAAATATTAGAGTACCTGTTTCACAACGTGTACCAGTAAAGCCAGTTGGACAGGAGCAATAGTCTCCTGCTGGACTTCCACCATTTTCACATACTATTTCCTGAGTTTGGTCGTCTGCTTCTACAATAGAGCAATGATACTGAATCTTCAATATCTTACTTGAACATAAATATTTAAAAATCTGTTTTCAGAAAAAACAAGTTCAATCCAATAGTTTTAATAGACAACTTGTCGGGAAAGTAAATTATCGTACATCCTCGCTCATGGAGCAGTAACGTACAGACTTAACTAGTCGTCCAACATGACAATCAAACAAAAAAACCGAAGTGGCAGATATTTTCGTTTAGACATATACATCTGATCAGTGTAAAATCATAAACGTTTAAGAACAAACAACCAACATGACCAATATCGGAAGACAAATACTAGCACACAACCAGATAGGTTGACAATACACTCTGGATAACCCATCCCTTCAGGAAGACGAATAAAAGCAACTAGGAAAACAATTACTAGCATAAAAATCACTACAGCCAACACATTCCGTTAAGTGGACATATATTAGGACAAAGAACACGCCAGGAAACCCTTACAAAGGAAGGCAAATACTAATACAAAAAGCTCCAGGCAACATATCCAGTTAGCAAGACAAGTAATGGCAATTCAATTACTCTTGACAACCCATCCTAACACGAAGACAAATAATAGCATACAAAACTACACAAACGTCCCATTCCGTTTGGAAAACAAATAATTTTTAAATAAATACAATTAGAAGCATACAAAACACTCAAGAGAACCCCCCCCCCACCGAGGGGGTGGAATAGGAATAGGTCGTTCGGTTTCTCCGCCTGCAGGTGTAAATCAACTTACCGACAGTGCAATCTCCGTATTCATCCACAGTCCAACCATCACAACATTTAGGTTCACAAGTTACTGATGTTACATTAAATACAAAGTAATAAGTACAGAAAGTTTTGCTGTAAAATACAAGAGAAGATTTACTCGAGTCAAATTTATTTATTTTCAAAAAATGTTTTTAATAATATGGACCATGTTTTTGATGAAAATAGTTCTATATACCGTGGCTATTTGTAATCTTTATTATTGTAATAATATTAAATTTTAAAGACTAAATTTCAAACCATGCGCTTGCATTGTGTACTGGAAAAACAAAATCAGAGAGAGTACACTGTAACCACGAGCAAAAGCAATGAGTATTTAAAAATCAAGAAGTTTATACAAGGCTTTCAACACGGGTGCAATACTATTCCTTGTAAAAAGCCCAAAATCATCCAAAATAAATACCAGAGGCTCCCTGGAGCCTGTCATCGCCCACTTGTCATACAGTTTCCAAAATAAATTTTACATTAAAACCATTTGACTTAACTATGGTATAACTAGCACAAGCAAGTTCGGCTGAGGCAGCCATCTTGCTAGGCGGATGCCGGATACAATTCTGGTCCATTCAAAACCCATCTAGGACATCCAAGGACCATTCCAGCAAAGATTGTCTAAGATTGGCTCAATACTTCCAGAGGAGAAGATTATTCAAATTTCACCCCGTTTTTTCCTATATTTAGCCTGTAGGACATCTTGGATTACTGATTTCACAAAAATTCTTAAGGCCAAGATTGATCGTAAGTGTAGAAACTTCAAAGGATAGACATTACACTTACGACATTTTGTGAGTGGCAGGTCATCGCACACAATTCTTAAAGAGGACCACCTATGGACAATTGCTGCCAAGTATGGTGTAAAATTGTCCAGTGGTTTCAGAGGAGAAGAGCTTTAAATAAAGTTTACGACGACGGACGGACGACGGACGCCAAGTGATGGCAAAAGCCCACATGACCTTTTAGGACAGGTGAGCTAAAACGTGCATACGTAAAATGATAATGCTGATACCTGAACATGTCAATGTAATAAAACATCTAACACAAATACAAACGTATGACCACAATTCCTCACTTGGGACAGACACGTGAGACATGTGGAGGGCTGAAACTAGTTCAGTGGAATCCCAACCGTTCTCTAACAAGTGGTAAAATGAAAAATATCAAAGAAAACAAAAGTAGTAACAAACAATAAAAATCAAACAGCAATTCACAGACACTGACTAGAGAGTACCTGAATTACAATTAATATAATAAACAATAATACACGCAAACAGATAATACCTCTCTCATGTTTCTTATAAAGACTGCTTGCAGCTACTGAAAGCAAGATTTCTGTGAGATTTCTGATAAGACTTTTAGCCTCTAGCATGTCTCAACACAAGATGTCATCAACAAACGATTTAATACAGTATTGTGATAAACGTGGGGAAAGACAACTCGAAAATCAAAACGATCGTTCGAAATATACCTTAAAAGTATTAACAAAGGCTTGCCAGTATATTTAGACATACTAAAGTAACTAAACATATTCCAAATTTTTGTAAGAACATCGAGCGTCATATCCTCTATTGCACGCACAAAACACAATAGAGGTATAATTTTAACTAAACATATGTCACTAAAGATTCAGAAATTAACAGCAACTGTCTAGATGTATGCGAGTGACTTAGTTCGAAATACAAGGTCATGTTATTTACTGCATGGAGACCTTAACATCGTCAAAGACCGAGAGATTGTTTGCCTTCCTTAAAAAGGGACCTTAATATCGCCCTTCAGCCAAAATTAATTGGATCGAATGTTTTAATGTTATCGAAAAATCTCTACATATTGCAAAGACTGCATCAAAAAAGAAATTTCGGATAAATCCTGCAAGAAAGGCATTGACAAATACATTAATAAAATAATGGAAATAGTAGGCATTCGTATTAAACATTGTGAAACGAATTATAAAGATACAAGTAAATCAAACGCTATTTTCAGATTAAAACACAAAATTAAAGAACTTCATTAAACGTATGGGTTTGTTTCTGCAGATAAAAGCTGCCAATAACATTTGTAGTTCTGTCGAAAGTATTATATAGAGGACCTCCGCAAGAAATTCCTAGTTCTAGCACTGAACAAGCTATAAACTTGACAGAACCACAGATCGTAAATGAACATCTACATTTAACCACCCAGTTAAAGGCTGCATCTGACGATGAAAGTTCATATTATATATACTGGCTACCTAAACTTCATAAAACTGCATACAAGTCTCGGCTCATTTCTTCTTCTAGTAGATGCAGTGCCACTAATGCCTCAATTCTGTTAATTAGTGTCCTAACTATTATTAAAACTCTCATTGTTAATTTCTGTAATAAATTAATGCTATGAAAATTCAACAACTTTTGGATTGTTAAAAATTCACTAGATTTATTAGCAAAACTAAAGTCTGTCTTAGTACTTTTTTACTTTAACAGTTATGATTTTTCTACTATTTAAACTACTTTACCATTAAGAAAAAATCTTCATATGTAATCAATTGGTCATTCAAAATGTCTGGTTATTCTTAAATATGCTGCAGTAAATATAATTCCTTTTTTCCTGAAAATCTTATTACAAATACACTTGTTGGACATCATCTGACATGATTTCAGTGATCTAATTTCTTTTTGGTAGTATTTATGTATGAGTTTAAGATTAAGGTTACTATCATTAAAGCCAGAAACTTAAGTGCAAACACGGGCAAACTGAACTAATTGTGCCTTTTACTTTAAATTCTGGTGCATAAACAACCCTTGTCATTTTTTAAATTCAAATTTTAAAAGGGAGAACGGTCATTACTGATATTAGATTTATCTAAGGAAAGTTCCTTTTTTATTATAATTTTTTTTTTAATCTGGATTATTAAAAGCTAAACATCATCCAAATATCTAAAAGTAATATTGAACTGGTCTACTAAATCATGTTGGAATTTTCTCTTTCGAATTTTGACATAAACTGTGCATTCAATAACAAAATAAAAATAAATCTGCAATGAGAGGAGCAGAGTTAATGCCCATTGGTATGCCAACTATTCACAAAATTTGCTGCAAAAACTTAAATTCACCTTTTATGTTCATCTACTTGTAAGGAGAGCTGTGCGATATTATAAGTAAAGAGTTGAACCGACTTCTTTTAAAGTTTTCATATCATATCTTTCACCAAGTTACATAGTAGTTTAAGTAATATGGTGACAAACAGAATTATGGTCTTTCTGGTCGACAGAAAGTTTTTGTGGCACAGGGACTTACCGTCTATTTTGATCACATATCTGTTTAGTATCTTGGGGGTCATCTCCTTTACACTGTAAACATGTTTGATATGTCATTAGGTAGGAATGGTACTTCCACTCACAACAAACGTGATTTTCATCATCACGTGATGGACAACTGTGATGCCTGCAGTGAAAAATAAATATAATTGTCTTTCATTTATAAATTTCGCTTCATGACAAGGTATTGCTTTAAAATAAATACTATTACAACTGTTTTGCAACAGTAGTAAATTCTTTCTCAAGCGGTCAATAGACCCAAGCTAACAGTCTTCAACAGGTCAACAGGTTGCGAGTCTGTAGACAACATGGGGTAAGTCTAATACCTATGGAATGATTAATCATGTTATTCATTCTAAATTAACAAAGGTGTTGTCTGAATTAAACAATGTTTCACTATATAAACTTGACAACATGCGATAATCCATTATTGGACATACTACCAATTTAAAGACTACAGGAAAGAACATGAAAAATTTAATCATAAATATCACAAAACGCATAAAGTAACACCACAGTTAAAAATACTATTCATTGTTCTACACAATAGTAATAAAGATAACTTAAGTTGTTATTGGCTTTATAAATACTTGTAACCATTATCTTTCTTCATGTTCTTCATGCCTATTGTTTAAAAATCCTTCACTTCATCAATGCTTCATTATCAAAGCTTCATATAAACTTTGGTAAAAGTTAAGGGCCACCTTTTTTGGATTTTATCAAAGTTTTTATTTTACTCCTACAGAAAATTCAAAACTGGTAGTATACCAATAACTTCAGGGATTATGATACATGAATTATTTACAGAGATGTAACTTTTTCCATTTTTGTTTATACGCTTTGAGCTTTGCAGCTTAAAGTTTTCTGAATACATCCAAAAAGTAAAAGAAACAATTGTAAAAAAAGTTTGCCGAAAAATTCTTATTATTTTTCAGGAAGAAACTTTGACTGTTCTCACAACTGGATAGTTATGCACCTTTTCTTCGTCGTGTATTTTTCTAAATAAAACTATCAAATAATATAAAAATAGGAGATGTGCCATGATTGTCCATGAGACAGCCAACCACCAAATGACAGTAGAATTTAAACTTCTACAGGTCCCCTTACGGCCTTCAACAATGAACCAGATTCCATACCATAACGGAAGCTGTAAAAGGCCCCGAAATACAAAATGTGAAATAAATATTTTGGGGTAAACTTTGATAACGTACATTAATAAGTTAACATTAACAGTTTTACACTGTTTTATTGATCATTACATTCCAAAAATTGTATAAAAATCAGGCTGCCCTTTAAAACTTAAGACCAAGAGTATATTTTTGATAGAATTTGGTAATCCTTCATTGACTGAAATTCATATAAATCTTTGATACATATATTTGAATTAGAACTACAAAAGTTTTTAAGGCATATCTTGTATTACATTGATTTACATTAACACTTAGACTGCTTGGAGCGACTATGGTCGTTTTTTGGTCCTGTCCATGTCTTAGAATTTCTAACAAACCCCCATAATAGAGTTTCATCAGATTATTTCAAAGACTAATGGCAAGACTTCATAGACTGTCAGTTAGTGCTTTTTCCCGCAAGAGCTTGACGTCACTATACAAATATTTGGACACGAGGCCATTAACACCGATTGACTAGAGGTCATTCGGACAAATTCATTCATGAAATGGAATGTTTAATACGTCTATTTCAAGACCAAGCTTTCAAGGATTTTAGAGGTTCTGATACGATTTTCCTTCAAAAACAAATTTTCAAATTTTGATGATTTACAAAAGGTGGCCTCATTCGATAACCTCCCAGACATAGTTCACATCTCCGAGCCGATCACTAGTGACTACAAAGTGTAGAAGTGGGCCAATGGTCAGTCTCATTAGGAGATCTTTGTTGCTGAACGACAACTTCCGGTTCCATATAAACAGAAAAATCGTAAATTTTGAAAATTAGCGGCACTGGCATTTCATACATAGCCACAGACCACACCCATAACAATCAAGAAACTACACAATAATATAATTGATGCAGGCTGTATTTGTCTTAAACAATGCCTTTCCTCATATTCCTAACTTATAAAGTCGGTAATAAATAGGTCAAAAATACCTCAGAATATAACATTTTTCCACGGGTTACCTCATTTAAGTATGACGGTCCAACCACCCACCCCAACCTCTTCACATGGTGATCACATATACTAGGTTTATTAGTCATCAGTATATACCTGAATCAACAGTAAGCTGATTTGCATAAAATTTGCATAAAAGTCTGCTTCTTATCTAGACTTACACCTAGAAATTGACAGCAAGGGCGGGTTAAAAACAAAACTTTACGACAAGAGAG
>JAULBM010027866.1:0-11147 GCA_032357055.1 Geukensia granosissima
ATTTTAAACAACGCACAAACAAATTTTTAAATGATGTTGAAGGAGTGTAACGTTTCTTTTTTTGACTAGTATATCATTCGATGTATTATTTCATGTACGACAAAGCTCTTTTCGGAGAGCCATGTCATATATAGATTTGTCAGGAAAATAGCCAAGTTATCAACGAATTTCGAACGAAAAATTTAATGTAGGTTACCAATCAACATCTAAAAATTGCCGATTGTGCGACGTTTGAATGTTATCATTTTACTCTAGTTTATAAAATAAAGGATTTTTATATGAATTAAAATATAATATATTTTGACGTCTATGAGGATGATATGACCCTCAAGCCTCGATAGCTTCAATGTTTCATTATTATCATCCATTGTTTCACTTAAATTGACAACAACAACGTCGAAACGCCAAAAGAAATATCAGAATTACAAATAGTGACTTTACAACTAAAACGTAAGAAATTTTGATTTAGAACGATTTAGGAAGGAAATGCCGGAAATAAAACGACCATTTCCAGGTTTAAAAACCCCAGATCGGACGAGATTTAAAAAGTTATGTAGTGACGAAGGTTTGAAGTCATTTAAACCAAAAACAAGACATAAGCCTCATGCATGATTGTGTCATGAAAATATAAAGTATACAATATACAAAAAAGATGTTGTCAATAACATAGGCATTCTTCAATGAACTGAAAATATCACATATATTAAAAATCTTTATAAAGTTTGGTTACATGTATTAACGTAAACGCTACTCCTCTACTGAGTCAGAGTTTTTCTTCAAACAATTCGGTGGATAATTTTCATCCATCATTTATTTTATTGCAATAATGCATTAAAGGCTAATAAATTATGATAAAACCTATTGAAACTCACTGTTTCTTTGAAATAAACTTATTCACAAAGGACAAAAATTCGAGGTTGCCATCACCTGAAACTTTTTATTGACACTGATATTAAAAAGATTGTCTGAGGTTGCGTTAAGTAATTTCGAGTGATTGTTGTGAAGATGTCCCGATTTTAACGTTTATTAAAACATTACAATATTTTGAACTTTTTTTGGTAAGGAAATTTGGCAAAGAAATAAAAATTTCTCCTATTGCTTTCACTAATTGTTTTGATTTTTGTGGCTATGGTCACTATAAAATGGAAAACGTGGATAAAATTACACAAGTTTGACCCGGCCGTACGTAGCGCAATCCATTGTAGGGAACTTTGAAAATTGACTTGTTGCCTGACATATGAACGTGTGATATATTTGGAGAAGATAAGAGCTTACCATATGAAGTTGAATATTATCTTTGTCAAAATCTATCCAGGAACCTGGATCTTGAATTAAAAAAACAACATTTGTGTAGATGGAGTGCAGTCACTTCGACATTTTCTATTTTCTCTCCTGATAATATTTTTTTTGTTAAACCATATCTTGTAAGAAAAATAGTGTCGGTCATTTTTATCAGTCGGGAGTTAGCAAACCTTATTACAATACAAAATTAATGAATAAATTATGTTTAATAGAAAGCCTTATGCCAACAAAAACTAAATAAGTGATACAAGTAACTTGATAGGATTTTTATATTGAGATTTACATCAACTAACTAGACCCTTTGGCCACCCAAACTCTAGTTTAATATTCTAGGAGTACAATTGTTAGTATTTAAAATTTAAAAGGATCTAATAATTATATTGTTTCATTTCTTTCACATTGCACAAGCTTTTCAATGAACTGAATTCACCAAAGACGGAATTTGTTGAGGGTCTAGGTAGAGTATCAATGATTTCAAAATAACATTTTTTCCCCATTGTTTCTGATTTTCTTCTCCCTGTGCAATTCAGTTGTAGATATTCAATACAAAGTTCAATAAAATTTTGTTAATTTAGGTCGTACAAACAATCACAACCAAACTTTGCAGAATTAAAGATCTATCGACTACAAACGTTTGGTTAAAATGTGCGCTCATATCTGTTTTGAATAAAACATCTCAAAATATTTAATTTGGTATTTGTACAGAAAATGTTTCATTTATGTTGAAATTATTTAAATGTACCCTGCATTTTGTCAAAATAAATAAAATATACAGTATAAGTTATGAATTCTTTAAGACGGTTATTAAAGAGCAGTTTCATTACGCCGTTATGTTGTGTTAAAAATTAAGATGATGGGCCAGTCATGGGGCTAAACGTATCTATATTTCGAACCGCAGTATATTTTCCAGATGTTAAACGTTTCGGTGAAATAAGCAACATAAGTAGACACATGTTATTACTTATCCATTTACCACTTTATCATGGACTAAAATGCCACAGAATATATCGGTGGGTCGAATTGTGTTAACAAATTAAAACTTTTTTGTCAAAACATAAAAATAAAAATGACAAAATACATGCTTTCTTAAAAAAAGGTTTAATTTATAAATGATTCAACAAATGTTATCAAAAAATCTCCAGAAGCATGAAAAACACAGAAGAATCAAGTCGAACCTTTATGTTTTTCAGTTATGAACACAACTGCATCCAGTTGTTTTTTCTTATTACATAATAATTTTACAGCTGTTGTAGAATAAGAAGCAACCGTGCACATATTCTATCAATGAAAGATGTTTCAACGCAGACATTTTACAAGCATATATAAAAAAGTCAAAAGAGAATTCATAAAACAGGAAACACCTGGAAATGTTGTTCAAAACCTTGCTTTTGTTGAAGTACGTAATTTTATGCGCAGTAGATTTTATTTGTTTATATTAAAGTAATAAAATAGCGTACACATATTTTAGTAACGATGTTTCCTTTATCAGCCGTTGTTTAACAGTTTTTAGGATTTCGGAAAAACTGCGTTTAATCTGTCATGTCTACTTCCTGTTTTCTGGAGAGGGGACATCCTTGCCCTTTGGAAATTTTCTCTGTGTTCATTTAGAACTTTAAAGATGCTGATCTTAAGATTTCTATTATCTAGAATTCATGCGGAACGGTAACCGATTTGAATACCTCACATCAAAATTCACCATTTTACTTGTTATTGAATTTCTGTCTTTTCGGCATTTGTTGTATATCCTTTCTTAATATAATTTGTATTGATTGACCCCAAAATAATTGTTGAATTTCGCCTAAAAACTTGCTAATTGTCATCTAAGTGAAAGTTTCGAAGGTTAAAATGGGACAGACGGAAGAAATTTAAACTTCCTCATGGAAATTTAAAGCTCACAGGAAAACTCTTTTATGTAGTTCAGAATAAGACTGTCATAAAAATCAAAAGTTGTCGAAAAAATGTGAAAATTAGGTTCAAATGTCAGGGTGGTAATAATAAAGGAAAAAAATAGATAGCAGAATCTATGACAAATTTTTTTTTTTTGTTTTAACATAAGTACGTATCGTTTAAAGTATTGGATTACCATAGCGTTTCATTCTAGATCTGCAGAGGTAGAAAGTCTTTTCAAATTAGAAGAAGCGAAAGAAAACCGAAGGGCCAGACAAAAGGGGAAGTAGACAAACGCGGCAATCGCGAGAATACCAACAAGACGCCACACGACATACATACACAAAAAACACAACTTTCAGGGTAAAGGGGAAGGTTCATGGGATCATATCCTCAGGCGGTGAAAGCGAGCAGCCCATTTTTCCTCACAAGGAAAGGTCATCTTTGAAACGGATATTCCATACTGGCGGACAAGATATCCCTGTCTGAGTTTTTGTGTAAACAACACAACTCTGTCTAGAAAATCGCCGATTGGACACATACTCTTGAAAAAAGTATGAGCTGGGAGAGATGTTTACGCCGTACGCCGTGGTACATGTATCTTTTAAGAATGGTACTGCCAATAAACGGGAAGTTGACTGTTGGAAAGTTGAAGTCATCAATTTTGTCATACAGTTTTGTGTGAAGCATCCTTCCATTGTCTAATTCGAGATGGAGATCAAGGTATAAGGAAGACTTTGGAGTCTTCAAAACTCTTTCAAACTTTAAAGAAATAAACTATTAAGTCCCCTTTGGAATTTGAAAACACTACGCTGATTGTATGAACACTTGTGTAACTTTTGTTTAAAGTACAGAGATATTTCACATTCCTTTCTTACCCATGTTTGGAAAACCAAAGAGAGACAAAAAACTGCTATATATTTATTAGATATCCCATGTTTTCGTATATGTACAGTATCGGCCTGGCAAACATTATATAAATTTTTGTCAATTCGCTAGTAAAAGAAATTCGAAGATACCAAAGGGGCAGACCAAAATCGTTAAGTCGGAAGACAGACAAGACCATGGCCAACAAAATGAAACGAAAGACAAACACAGAACACAACATACTACACTAAGAACTAAAGCTGGAGTAACACGAACCCTACAAAAACCAGGGTGAGTTCAGGTGCTCCGGAATGGTAAGCGACTCCTGCTCCACAAGTGGCACCCGTGTTACTTGGTAGTCAAAGCCGGTGTATTTTCACAATCGATGTTAGTCACAACCGGTATAGGAACGGATTTGTATGCAGTCGGAAGATATCCATTTCTTAATGGTCAACCAAATCATGATGCGACCGAAAAACTTCCGGAGTGATGACTTTAATCTTTCCCTGAGAAACCCTTGGCTCAGTAGCTTTCTTGTCAGCTGCAACCCTCTATTAATAAAATTCTGATAGGAAGCATAAGCCCTGGAGTAGTGTATCAATTGAGAGATATACACTCCGTACGCAGGTGCGGCTGGAATCTTGCTAGACATGAACGGAAAGTTTACAATCGGAAAATCAACGTCATCTCTCTTGTCGTTAAGTTTTGTTCTCAACCGCCCTTACTGTATATTTCTAGGTGTAAGTCTAGGTAAGAAGCAGACCTTTGTGTTTCTGTCGTATCTTTGATTTCAAGTTCAATGGGATAGATGAGGTCAAAAAGTCACCAAATGCAGAGTTATTCAGTGAAAGACATCATCTATATTGCGGAACCTGAAACCAAACGATTAATCCAACTTTTTCCCTATTCTCTGTAGAAAGCTCTGTATGAAGTCAGCTTCATACGAATGAAGGAATAAATCGGCGAGAAGGGGTGTACAGTTGGTCTCCATTGGAATGTCGACAGTCAGTTGAAACACACGCCCGCCAAACATTACAAAAATGTTGTCAATCAAGAATCGTTAAGTCGGGAGACAGACAAAACCTTTGCCAACGAAATGAAACGAAAAACAAACATAGAACACACAACACTACATTAAAACTAAAGCTTTTAGTAACACGAATCCAACAAAAACCAGGGTGAGTTCAGGTGCTCCGGAAGGGTAAGCAACTCCTGCTCTACTATTGGCACCCGTCGTGTTACTCAGTAGTCAAAGCCTGTGTATAGTCACAATCGATGTTAGTCATAACCGGTTTAGAAACGGATTTGTATTCATGAGAGTCGGAAGATATCCATTGTCATCTGTGAAATGGATATTTCGTGCCGGTCAACCAAATCATGCTGGCGACCGTAAAACTTCCGGAGTGATGACTCTTAATCTTTCCCTGAGAAACCCTTGGCTCAGTAGCTTTCTAGTCAGCCTAATGATATCAGTGTAAAAATAGGTATTTTAACCTGTTTTGCCTTGTATCGATCAATATTTCAGTGAAATGTATGCCACCCAACATAATACAGAAAACATTCCATGAATCATTTCACCCTAAATCGTCCCACACGATTGCCAACCTTGAGATGCTTCAAAGAAATGAAGAATTGAAAGATTGCAATACCTTTAATATGCTAAATATATTTTCAATTTATGGTCAATGTCTGAAAGATATCAACTTTTTTGTATGAGAATAAGTAACTGGGGTAGGGGAAGTTTTCCCAGCTCTTCCAACAGTTTCTTGCCCAATATAGCCCAGTCTGGAAACTAGCTAACATCTTCTTTTGATATTAAAAATCACATGGTATAGGAATTGTCCCATGCGACAATGTCACTCCCATTACAAATAATGCTACTGATAAAAATAATTTGTATAAAAGCCTAATGGTGGTTGGCTGTCTCATGGACAATCATGCCACATCTCCTATTTTTATATAATGGACAACTTTGTTGAAAAAAATGGAAAAAAGTTCGTATATCTTATTTATTGTGGAAAAAAAGAAAAAACATCAAAAAATGAAATTTTAATATTTTTTCAAGATTTTATAGATCTCAAATGAACTCTACATGTTGTTCATGAATGTTTATTTTATTTTCCCTACATGACTTTCAGTTCCCTCGGTATTTTCGTTTCCTCCTCTTGCTAGCCCCCTCAACTGAATGGAGAGAGAAAGATGTGAATCAAATCGCCCGTTTTTGTTTGGCATAAGATCTAAACGTCTCTGTACGAAGCGCCACCCATCCGAGCATTAGATTGATAAACACATAAGTTTTTGATTCAGTCTCAATTTGATTAAAATTTTTCCTTGGTCTATTTTGAAAAAGGTGAATATTTATGCAAAAGAGTACCCAATATATATATATTTATTTATTAATAATTCTTCAGTAAATTTTTAATATTGTATGAGATGGCAGAAAAAATTCCATTCGGTTGGAAAGCTATGATGGAGCAATGCAGAATTAGATTTTTGTCTGCGCTTTTTTTCAAAAATGCGCCTGCAAGATTGTGTTTTTAAATGCCTTTATTTGCAAAAAAAAACCAAAACATTTGGGTTCATAGCAGTAATACATTTACATTTTACATTTAGAGGATATTATGTATAAAGATAAGAGTGTCTTTTCCTCAGTTCTGTTGACGGTTTGATGAAAGAAACTACTATAATAGTTATTTCTTTGGGGGTTGATGGGTTTGAAATTTTGCATGTTTTTTTCAATTGACTGGTATTGCTTAAAATTTTCGTCCTTTGAAAGAAATATTATTCCTTCTGTTTTGTAAAGGTAAAGGATGCAGTCAAAAAAGAAATGCCATTCATCATCTATTTTGTTACAAGTTTCACATTGGTAATGTTTTGTATCTATCTAATTCAATTTGTAAGTCATGGCCACTTTTTCTAAATTTAGTTAGATATCTCTTGTATTACCATTTCATAATCTGATTTTATAAATTTTTAAAGGTATATTTAATTTTTTAATTCAAATTGCTTATTTTATCCTTAATTAGATTCAAGTAATGTGTTTCAATATTTTCAATATTTTGCCTTTTCCGTTTTGCCTCTCTTAAAGTTTTAAATTATTTATATTCTCGAAAGAATTTTATTTCATTTTCTGCTGCAATATTTCATAACATAAGTGAACCAGGAATACATATTTATATTATCTAATATTTTAGATTATTTAAATGCCCCTGAAGTACAGGATTTATGTTCTCATTATTAAGTCGGGAAAGATAAAAAATTAAAGAGCGACTTCGTCCAGATTATTTAGTCGTCCGATAACACGGGCCGTCCAGATTATTTAGTCGTCCGATAACACGGGCGGGGATTATCAAAACACTCTTATCAAAGGCTTCGTGCCATAAAAATTCTTTTTTAAATGTATTATTAGTAAAGCAAATTTGCTAGTTTATTACAATGAGGTTTTGACTATATTTGTAAGCAGAAATTGCTTAAAATGTGTATTTCCTCTTCAATATATTGTTGTTAGATTATCTGGTGTAAAAAACAAATTTATCTACATGTACACGTAGATTGGCATTTTGTAGGTTAAGAAGCGCGTAAAACACAAAATTACATCTCAACCCACCGAAGTGTTTCAGAACGCGGTTATTTTAATAAATTAATCTTATCATTATCAGGAGACAGGGTTTTTTTATCATTGCGGTGAGAGAAATTTATATACGATTCGTCAGTTGACTATCAGGAGATCGTTTTATTGTGTAAAATTCCACAACACTGTATTTACTTCATCCCCATTTTGTTTTATTTAATAAACAGATGTAATAGATACGCAAATACAAACTGACTAGAGTTCAACCATATATCTTAATTCGTGATCTTTGGTATAAAGTATCGTTCAAAATTTGCAAGTCAGGTAAGAAAACAAAAATCAAACAAAATCAAAGCAACATTGATCAATATCAATATGTAAATATGCAAAGAATTCTATGCAGTGAACTCTTTTAGAAATTACGTAACACAATAATAGAAGACATATACACAATCATTTATTCTTTGTTGTAAGCCATGTTCAGTTTGTTTTTACAAATTTAATATATATAAGCCAAGAAGATGTTACACTACTAAAGTGAATAGAAAGCTTTCCTCAAATATTTTGAGCTTAAGCTTAAGCTCAAAATTTTCATAGAAATTAAAACATAAGTGCATATATAATGGTGTCTAGTCCAAACCCATAATAACTTAGAGCGGATAACACCGATGAGACCCCCGCCCGCTTTGTAAAAAAAGCAAATAAACCGTATGTAAAATAAAATACATCAAAATTCTTAACTATTAATTTTGAAAAATTCGAAATCCTTATAATGTAAAGAAATATTCGAGAGACATGGGTGTGGGATTGATGATAAACATGTAATTGAAATTGCACGAAATTCCAACTACACTTTACATATTGTTTCTTGTTAATTCATACGAATGATTGTTATTTCAGATATTTACAAGAAAAAAAGGGAATAGAAGTTACAGAAGAAGAATGGGTGTGCGAGGAGAATGTTGTGCGGGGCACCCGCCTAATGCCAGCCACCGCAAGACAGAGGAGGCGGTGGTTGACTTGGTGCCCCGCATGCATGGGCAGATGCGGGAAGATACATTAGGTATATATAAAATTTCAAAATCAGTATTCTCATGTTGCAAAAATGTAACAAACGAAACAAATTTATTAAAAGATGAATACAAGTCTCCCCCTTAGTTTACTAGAAAACAGTCAACTACATACAGAAATGCAGGTATAAATTTCAAGTGAAACAGCTACATTTATAACATGTCTTACAAACAAGACGCAACTCCAAGATATTTGTTTTTGTAACTTTCAAATTAAGAGAATTAGTTTGAAATATCACATCGAACATATATTTTAAGGCGAAGAACTTGCTGGGAGCATTTGTGGATAATATCAACTGAAGTCTGATAATTTTGTTTTTGTTTCAACAATCACAAAAATTGATGCTTCATTTTCTCTTTTTGTGCTAGTTGCGAATAACAATTTAAAAAAATTGTACTGAGGATTTGGTGCCAGCAAAACATGTTTAACCCCATCACATGTACCATGTGCCTGTCCCAAGTTATAATTGTTGGTCTTTGTCTTTCATGTAGGTTTTTTGTATAACCATTTAGGCAATATGTGTTCAGTTTCACGTACACGGTTT
The DNA here is from genome assembly GCA_032357055.1 of Geukensia granosissima. Lineage (NCBI taxonomy): Eukaryota > Metazoa > Mollusca > Bivalvia > Mytilida > Mytilidae > Geukensia > Geukensia granosissima. The sequence goes on from JAULBM010027866.1 coordinate 9,243, forward strand.
ATTATGTTTACGGTCATTTATAGAGCTCAAACAAAGAGTGGAATTCCACCATTGTTGAAGGCCTTGTGGCGACCTCTAGATTATTTTTAATTCATTCGTTGTATGTGTACCCCATTTAACCTATTTTGTATATTCACTCCAAAGCATAATCAAATTTGTGCACCCTATAAAAGTGATACAATATTTAATTTTATATACCTTTGTAACCATTTCTGAAGATATTCTTGTAAATACAGTTTGTTTTCTTATTATTAAATCATTCCAAAGATAGGATCAATATTTGTTTTTGTTTCTGAAAGAAAAACACTGTTGAAGGTTGACAGGGTTAAAGGATTTAGCAACAATTATGTTAATGAAATGTAGTGTCCGTTAAACGCCTTCAATGCGGTTTTAAAAAGCTGTGTATAATACTTCACTATACGAAATACAAAGATTATTTTACGTTTAAATTTAGACACCATTTTTAGTTGAGTAACTTAAAACAAGTTTTGTTGATATGTTATTACTCTGTTAACAGTTCTTTGTTCTTTGTTTCAGATTTCCATCCGTATGGTTGTTGGACAGTGTGTGGTTAATGGAATATTTCTATTAAATAAAAGTATTTTTAAACGTTATATTCATTAATTTTGTCTAAACCCGGTTATGCAAACTACCCAAATCTATTAAATTCAGATGCCCTTGACATAAATAATTTAGCTGACACAATTATCATTTACAAACTTAATAAGAAGAAAACCAAATCTCCCGTAAAGGCAAGTGGTCGGTAACGATGTCTTATGAGGTGGCTTTGCATTGCTGGACTTACGTGAAACCTTTAGCAAGAAAAAGATTTCTTTCTTATGTTATCATACATGTAATCATATTTAAATACACTACAAAGTAAAACTTGTACGTGAATAGAGCGTGGCATTCTCCATACACGTCATCGACAATGGTCTACGGTCTGGCTTTCCGAATTATGAACTAGCAGCACTCCAACGAGGGGCTCCCCTTTCCGTCACATCTGGATCTTGCCATGTGAGTTATTTTTTGGGGTTGAGTCTGGAGACCATTCAAGTGCTCACCTGACCGTTATACATCCTGTAACATTTGTCGGAGCTTTCTGAGCTTTTCTTGGTTTTTTTGTTTGCTTCATTTGGGTTTTACGTCACTTTCAACATTATTTCAGGCCTATCGCGGCGGTCAGTTTTACTGATGGAGGAAGCGGGAGTACCTGGAAAGGACCACTGACCTTGGGCAGGTCACTGTCAAACCATATCACATGCAATGCGATTTAAACTCCATCTGTTTTGTATGGTACAAAGTCAGGCGGGAACACACGCCGTATAGGTGTTAGACTACAGTGATCTATACAGGTATTTTTAAATCAACTACCTAGACCACACTGCCACCAATGCCCCATATATACCTTATATGGCTACCTACCAATATTAAAATTTTGCTATGATGAGCTTTATCGTGTTTCCCTTTTCCCAATATCCTTTTTCGAGAGATCAGTTGATTAACAGGTACATGTATATACTTAGCACGACAACGCATGCACTACTTGTTTTGGTTAATTTAATCACTCCGCTCGTCGTGACTTAAATATGCAAATGGCTTTTCCACCAAAGCGTCACTCATTTCTTCGCTTTATGTCTCCAGGCTCGTTATTGGAAGTAAATATTCGCATTAATGACAGATTAAAACACAAATGCAAAAGCTTGTCTATAATCCACATTTGCGTTATTTAGATTTATGAGGGGGTGGACAGGGGGGTCTCCAATTCCCGCTTCCCTACCCCTCGTCTCCCGCTTCCCGCCCTCCCTTCTTCCGGGCTCCCGCCCTGATGTCCACCCTCTCCACTCCCGCTTCCCTCCCCCTCAACTCCCGGTTCCCTACCCCCTAACTCCCGGTTCCCGTCCC
>JAULBM010027877.1:0-11147 GCA_032357055.1 Geukensia granosissima
AAAGTATGGCTCCCAAGAATTATTTCTTAAGTGCAGAGTCTAGGTCATATGTCAATATATTTTGCATCACAGAGTAGACTGATTAAAGCTCGGTAAAGATGATATATGATAGTAATCTCAAATTGATATTTGGCAATAATGTGGTAATATTATTTTAAATACAATTTATTTTAGGTTCAATTGAAGTTTAAAGTATGCAGTGGTAAAAAATTGACGTTAATTTCTTCATTTCATTCGTTTTTTTCAAAACACAATGTGACAACATATCTACACTACTTCAATATAGTTTGATGTTGAATATTGGAACGATGATTGGAGAGGGGTATAAACTCTCTTTGACCGTCTCTACGGCTGTCTGTTCGAACTTCCTCTTTTATGCGTTTTATGCCTTATAGGATTCTCACTAAATTTAACGGAGTGTTTATTGACGATAGGTAAAGTTTAAGGAATATTCATTTCGAGAAATGCCACGGATATAAAACATTAAAGGACAAATCGCGCTTCTATCTGATTTATGTAATCGAGAAAAAGGTCGTGGTTATATTTGGCATATTTTATCTTTTTAGGACGTGGACCAGTTGCGTGCCCAGATGGAATGTCATCTGAAACCGGGTTCTACCCAGGATGCGATAGTATGTTGAGATTTATAAAACATTTTTTGCTCTAAAGTCCATTTTGCTGTGCATCAAAAATTAATGTAATATTGGTAAGATGTTGAATAACGTGAGTGTGAATGCTATCTTAACTGATAGTATGTATTTTTCTTACTGTTCGATCTGTATTTATGAAATTGGAAACCGAAACACTTTAAGCAACATCTTTTATATATACTTACAAATACATAAAAGAATAATAAACGTCATAAGAATGTCACTCTCTGTTAGATTGCACAGTTCAAAATTAGAAAAATACACACACACATACAAAGAAGACAAATATGGAAACGGCATGATCTACATTAATTTATATAGAATATAGGACATTTTGTATATTGTATTGACTTTATCACGGAAAATATTCAATGAGCCCGTAGGCCGAACTGAATATTTTATCGTGATATGTCAGTACAAGAAACAAAATGTCCTTTATTCTTTTTTATCGGTAATGTAAAAAAATATATACATTTTCGAGATGAAAATGCCACATTTTATACCACAAGATATCCTTCATTTAAACGTATTACAAGACGTCGTGCGGTTTTATGAATGACGTCGGATCTTCTTCATTCATGAAAAGACTAAGCATGCGACGTAAATGCTTGACAACGTGACGTACCCTTCAGAAGAAGCCGATTATTTTTTTCTGTGCCAGTAGACCTGTACATGAATTATCGGTCAGTACAGATCAAAGGGAATTGCTGCAAATTACCGATAACATTATTTATCTCCAAGAACACACACCGAATTTATGTGTTATTTAAAAATGTACAACAGTAGAAGCAAAATCTTGGTAATGTGAAATCCAATATACAAGACTGAAAACATTTAGAACAATGTTAGCGTTAACAATTAAGTAATATCTGTTTTAGCGACTTTTCCTAACGACACTGCAACAGTTATTGTGGTTGCAAATCTAACAGAAGGACAAAAATTTAACATACCAGGATACGAGGCTTACCCTTCCTTACAACCAGTTTTTCAGTGTCAAATGGATAACAAATTTGACTCAACATATGTATATGATGTCTACTGGTATATAAATGGAAACAACATAACCAGCTTTAAAAATATTAAATATGATAAACTGGAAACCACAAATCTAAAACCGTTGCACTGGATTGATACATACAAAATGAATATGGAAGTAAGTATATAAAATATGAGACAAAAATAAGAAATAGAAAAGTTTCAAAACCAATAAACGGTAATTTTAATATTAAATACCTCTTGATGACTCAGCTAGGTTTGACGCTGAGATATCATGTTTCACTTTTACAGTTATATGAAAATTACACCTAATTAAGATCATATAATAAGTCGAAACGGATTCCATCATCTTTAAATATATATCATATATTGCACATTCCTATCGGCTTAATTTAATCCTACAACAATTCTTATTTTATAATTATTTGTATTTTTTAACAAACCAATAGTTGATTAAGCTTTACCTGTCCCTACACCTATATTGTAAGAAAGTCCATGAAGTGCATGCCGTTGCTCTTTTTTACGTTTTCCATTTTTTATTTCGAGTTTGTCTTAACGTTTTGTAATATGCACTTTGGAGCTATGGCATTGATATACTGCAGTGGATTTGTCACTATTAAACCAAATTATATTAAGTTTCCAAAGACAGGTTTTATATATTAAAAAATATTTGATTGCATTTTTAATATTTGAACGTTACTGGGAAAAATTACGATCAAAGTCCGTTAGTTTTGCGCAAGTATCCTCAAGTTAGATCAACTGGTCAAAATCACTTGTTTAACAAAACCCCTCTTGTATAAACGAGCGTCAGTATGTGTTTCCTCTCTGGCAGGTAAAATTCCCTAGAGTATTGAATAAAAAGAATTATTGCCCTATAATCTAAAGCTAGTTTTTTTTTATTCAGGAAAATTTAGCATTGAAAGGATAAGGAATACATGTCTGAAAGAAAGCAACCCATCCCACATTTTTTATTTTTCTTTAAAACTTTTTTTTATTTTTCTGCGCTGAAAACGCTTTTGAAATTAACTTTCAGCAGGTACGGTTGGGCAAAATCCATGAAATCATTGTAATTAAGTCTCTCCAAATTATAATTTCTTATAAATATATAAATTTTCCGGACAATACTTAAAATAATGTCAAAATGCAAGAAAGACAGAAATTGAGGTCAGTTTCTTTTAACATGCCTAATACGTCGGAAAAAGATCAAGTCAAGATCAATGACAATTAGCAATTAGTATTAAACGTCCTTTGATAGTACCTTCCATAACTGTATCTGGAACTTATTGCGACTAACCAATTTACCACCACAATTAAACTAAAGCGAATTGACCTGGAAATATCTTTTCTGAAACTTCCTTGCCACTTAGATCCCAGCTTTGGAGTAACAGTCCTAACATAGTCCTTACCAAGAATGTATTTGGCAACCAACTAGAATGCCAGAAACAGATGTACTAGTTTAACACTGGAAACTCAAAGAAATGCATTTAATATTTTGTTGTCTGAAAAAGCTGAGAAAACTTTATCGGACATTACCACAGACCAACTAAGATGTCTACCACAACCATATTGATTTTAATATGTCACCTAACAGATATTATATTAAAAACCTGCTTAGCTTGTCTGAATCTGATCAAATTGAAAACAAACGATAAAATTATCATGTTTTGATTCGCTCTTAATGTACCGATATCGCATTTGGCTACCCCATTAAGATGGTCATCGCATATACTTTATAAGACTAGCGGACTGAGATGTCATTAAAATAGCAAATATGTCACAGAAGTTTTTTTTAAAATACAAAATTATCAAATATGAAGAATTATCAAGGTATTCTTATCTAAGCTATCATATAAATAATCAGCAATTTACTAAAATCACTGCATAATATCACTTTGAAACAAAATGCACTCTCAAACCCAATAATTACATTTTTCTTCTCAACATATCTGAGTTAAGTCGAGTATGGTTTTCCTGATTAATGATCAAATAAATGATATTTCCACACAATAGACAAAATAAAAAAAAACATTCTCAAATTGTAAATTCATTGCAAATATGTTATCGTCTAAATTCAATTAATTAAGCAAATAGCAATGTCGGCAGGTATATTTCTGTATATTTACATCTATATTTTAAGTAGTGTTATTACTAAAATTCATTTTAGGTGAAATGTGCCATCAGAATGAGATTTTCAACAGGATCAATACCAGGTCCCTTCATTTATAGTGCAAAGTTCCAGGCTGGACTTTTTGTATGTTAACAAATAGATCTTTTTTGTATATAGCCTAATGTTTATACTTACTTTGACCAATTTGGTGTTTTTTAATTTCGAAAAATCACTTGTTCATCAAAACTGCAACTGTATGCTAATGATTAACAAGGTTTTGTCGTACATTGCTGCTACCTAATCTAAGGAATAATATGTTGGTGGCTGTAAAAAACACTAAAATTTATTATAAAATTTATTATTGAAAATCATAGATATTATTTTTTGTGTGATAAATGAATAGAAAGTTTAACATTAATAAAGATATAATGATATATCAATGAAATTTTGTAAATCCTCTTTTCTTGATTATGTTATATAGTTCTAGACCGATATTGAGGTAAATAACAGTTTTATTGTCCCTTATACAGACACTTTTTCCAGCCGGATGAATAGTCTTTGAAGAGGGCCAATTACCTGGCTCTTTCCTGAACTAGTGACCAATAACTGTTATATTATATTTATGTCCAGGAACCACACATTTCGATTAAATATTTTCATGCAACATACTGAACAGCTACTTAAAATTGCGGACACATTTACATCGGCATTGCCGCCGTCGCCAATACTAACTGATGACGTCGCGTAATTTTAATGGTAATGTGTTGAATTGAAATTACGTCATGGATACTCGGCCATTTAATTTACGACACTTTGTACAATCAATTCTAGCGACATTTTCTTGGAAAGGCAAAAGGAAAATAGTATTGTTTTAAACGAATGCTGTGCTAAAACTTGCAAAATTATGTTCAACAGAACGAAATGCACAAATAAACAGGTTGATACTTTCTTGCCTTAAAAACCATGCGAAAAACACACTGATCGGGACACAAATCACAGCCGTTTCAAAGTAAAAAAAACGAAAAACTGATGGCTTCAATTGCATTTTTTTCCTATTTTCCAAAGTTGTTAAGATTTATTTCATTTTTACTTAGTTTAAAAGTACATCTTTTCTTCTAGCCTGAAAAGTTTGAGTATACTGTTATTGAGGGAGAATCAGTAAACATCACCTTAACGTCGACAGTTCCTGTTGGTTGTATTTCGTCACATCCTGGTTTCAGGAGCAAACAATGTAGCCAGAACTTCTATATATTTCAACCAAATCAAGCTTCGCCAACATGTTCCAACAGTATAACCCAGAGAAATCTTGTTTTCAAAGCGCAGTTTTGTGGTATAAAATTAGGAAGTCTTGACTGGGAAGAGAAAAAAGATTTACAAGTGTATGGATTTAGTGATGGGTTGTATAATTATCGAGGTCGATCCTCATACATCAGAGTCTCAACCACCTCAATTTCTACGACAAACGAAATATGGAAGGACATTAAGATTCCGGATATCAAGGTATTATATTTCGATAATTACAATCCGAAATTTTATTTTCATTATTACTTATGTTTGTGACATCCTTATAACAAAATATACCCGTTTTTAAGCAACAATAAGGACCTCGAAAAACATTGTCATTAAAAATATAATTATAATGTATAAAATTACAAAATCATTAAGTAAAAAATTATCAATGTATCAAATTACAAGTCAAATTAATTTCGCTAAAAAAAATTGCATGAAACATCCATGTCTGATTCGAGGTGTCATAAAAAATAACACTGCAAGAAAGGACATGGTTATAACAGTAACTTCGAAGAAAAAAAGAATATTATTATATTAATGGTATTTCCACCTACATTATTTCTGGACTTTAAGCAACCAACAATCAATCAACCTACATTATTTGCAAGTATAACTTTATTTCACCTGATTTCATTCTTTTTATACCAGATAATTTGTTTATTCCGAGCTCGTAATGTCTCTGTTTTACTTTTATTTGTTAAAGAATGTTTGGTGTTTCTTCTCTGCCTACACTTAATCTTTTCTAGAACATTATGCTTAAATATAATTTTAATTGTTTAGGTCACCGTTCTTGATAAAGATTCTCTGATGACAAACCGACTATGCCAGTCATACAATGATCCACATATTACAACATTTGATGGGAAGTATTATCACTACATGGAAGTTGGTGAATTTGTAATGTATAGGAATTCCAAAGGGCCGTACTGGGTCAGTTTAACTTTATTTCATAATATAATACAAACGAAAATGTGAAATCAAAGATCTTCTTCTATATACGTGATGATATATAAATTATCCTCTTGGGGTTTCCTTGCCGTTCATAAGTTGTACAATCCCAGCAGTTCCCAGTGTTTAGTATTTGTCTCGCTACAATTACAATTTTTTTTTCCTCACCGGGCTAACCTGCTATAACAAAAGTGTTTGAAGGTTTCATTAATCGTCGTTGAGGTTATCACCTGTGACATTTCACGGTCCTTGCTGCAATCATGCCTTTTCACGACGTTTCCCAGATTAAGATTGATATTTTACCTATTTTGTTTGAAGCTAAAGATTTACCTGTTTGTTTAAGACTAATTAAGCATAATTTTCTAGCTTATTATTATATTTTTAGCCTTGTTCATCTTTATTTCTACAGATACTCATATAAAGGCATAGCAACCCATATTGTTTTTATTATTGGCAATGCATTTTAAATTCTTCAGACGTAATGTGTTTGAAAAACTTGATTTTTTATTAGAACTTCATCACAACCATGTTTTCCGAAACTGTATGGGTTTTTGGGGAGATATCATCCTTTTGCATGTTTTTGTTATATACTTCCATTGATGTTAGGGTACACTCTTATTGGATTAGGTGCATTTTTGTATATTTTACCTTATGACTTCGATTTTGCCCTTTTCTTTGGGAGAGCGATTGATAGCAGCTAAACATGTTTAATCCTAACACATGCATCCTGTGCCTGTTCCAAGTTTGTAGTCATTTTCGTTCTTTTTCTTTCATATTGCTTTTGTATTAATATAATAATCTGGAGGCCATATTTCATTAAATTATGTATACAGGTTTTATTTGTTTTTGGGCGACCTGGAAATCGTCACATGAAGTGTAGTTTTGTTAAAAATTTGGATAAACCTGTATTTTGAAACAACTTGGGCGATGCCATAGAAGGTGATCCAGCGGTCCCCGATGGTTTTCACAAGCCTGGTCGTCAGATTTTTTACCATATATTGTTTTAAAAAATTATGTTTATAATTTTAATTCCAAAACCCTGAAATTCATTTTATTGAACATGGTAGATGTCCTTTTCGCTTGATTTAGCTGCCTGTTTCGGTTTGTGTTTGATATGAGTATTAATGTTTGAATCTTGACCTTTCTATGTTTTTAGTTTAAATGCTGCTTCTGAGAGGTTACACCTTGAAACACGTGTCCAGCATAATCATATTTCCCAGATTTGTACAAATAGTAATCTTTATCTTTATGACCACCTCTATTTTTTACCATTTTCCTTAACTGTTTACGGAGATAGGGTATTTGCCCATTATCTTCCATTTTGTAAAGTAATTGGTTGGTGAGCGCTAGTTTAGTTATTCTGGTACTTTGGTTTTGGTTGAGTAAATGCAGATAGAAACTGTGTTTGATTACAACAAGTTTTATATCAATACAACAAGCAACACCGTCTTAAAAATCAGGCATTTCGATCAAAATAGTTATCTTGATTTTGTTACCTGTGTTTTTTTTTTATTGAACTTTTAGTTTTGGAATTTTTTTTCGGTATAAATATAACAAATAAATGAAGAAATATACAAAATCCATAAATCATATAATCTGTTGAATTGTTAACATTCCAGGTCCATACATTACTAACAAATTGCGGATTTGGATGGCAGGGCTCTGCTTGCCATTGTGGTATAGCTGTAAGAAGTCGACGGTCACTATTTGTTCTACGTACTTGTGAACAGATTTCAAGGACAGAAAAATACTTATTGGATGAACCAATCACTGAACTAATCACATGTGATGAAAATGACTTATCAATTGTTCATAATTATAACAGTTATACGGTATGCTCTATATAGAAATGATGATTATGAAAAATCGGGTCTACAATATTATAATAAAGTGCTGCAATATTTATTTGATATATGTATAATCAGATATAAACCATATTATATTCGTTCTGGCTTTACGTAAGATTTGAACTGAACAAAAACTCTACTTTAATGAGGACCATGTTAGGGGAAACTATGTAACAAGTATATCTGCTCTGATGTATGAAATTATTCATTCTGATTGATTGAAATTAAATATTTCTTCAAAATTGCTCGATCAAGTATACCACAAAAGCGAACTTTTATGCATTTATGTATTATTTTTCTTCTTGTCCTCATTAAACAGAAAATATGACCGCAAATTTTGCTTGGATTTAATTATGATTAATGGTAAATGTAGTTTATTTTCGAGGTGTCAATTATTGTTAAATTTGTATGCCTAGTTATTTGAAGTTACAAGTGCATCATTTATTTTTCCTTTTTAACAGAAAAGAATGTTCCGCAAACTAAAAACTATTTACTTTAAAAAGCTCAGCACAATTTATATATTCCTTGAGAAAATTACTTTATATGGATGTGCATGGCAAACAGGAGCAACAATCTCATTCAACTGAGCCTGTTGTTTGATATCATTTTAGAACTGTTGCCTATAAATTTTCTGCACAAGAAACATGTATGTTTCAACCACTCCAAACGATTTTATGGAGAAGTGCTTTAATTGTTGAACTTGTTATCGTCCTGAATATGCATGAAATATTTGCCACTGGACGTTAAGCAACCAACAGTCAATCAATCAATTAAATGTTATAATTGAAAAATTGAAAAATGTATGTGTTTTATTGAGGCTTATCTTTAGTTCACATTGTAAGCGTTCAATACAGACTAGGATCGGGCATTTTCTCAAAATGAAATGAAGCAATGTTTATCGACAGAAATATTACTGTTAAAGGTAATTATAGATTTAAGTAACGGTTCTCAGAAATGAAAAAAAAAATCTTTAAAATTACTAAAATATAGTTATATTGTTTTTTTAGTTTCATTATAAAATTGTTTAAACAAGTAATAAATAAGCATAGTTTTGATTTTCAGGCGATATGACCAGTCCCAACATTAATAATTTGCCATTTTCTAACAATTAAATGTCTTTAATATTTATGATAAATTTGTTACACTTTTATATTAAAAAAATAAGAATAAATAAGTAATGGGCTTGCGTTCTCAACTGATTTCACTTTCAGACCACCTGAGTTTATCCCCAGTTTTTTGGTGGGGTCCTCCTTGTTTCTAGATTTGTGTTTTTAGTTTTATATGTATATCTTCCATGTTCCGTCTTGTTCGTGTTCTTGAGATGGCCTTGTCTGTCGACTTCCCCTTTTGTCTGGCCATTCGGATTTCTATCGCTTCCTCTTTCAGAGGTCAGCATTTAAAAATTTGGCGGAAAAAATTCTTGGTTTAACAGGTTGTATCTATAAAAATCTAGATGCAGGTTAAACTACATTACAGGATCTTTTTTAATATGAAAATTAAAAGATATTGAGAGATTGCATTTCAATCACGAGAAAAAAACAGAGGGAAATTAAAAAATATATAGGTTACCATAATGCCTTCAACTAGAATGGAATACCAATTCTTGTGAAATTTTCTAACTCGCCAACATAAAAAATCGTGTATTCCTAAAATAGTACTGCTTTTACCTGAAAATTATCACGCATGTACATGTAACAAAATATCTTAATAAAGAAACACCTATGACCACAATTCCTGGCTTGGGAGAGGTATATGAAATCTGTGTTGAAATTAAACTAGTTTAATGGGTATTCGATTCTTTGAGGTTTGTTTAATTAAATAATGAAAAAAAAAACAGAAATGTAGTGAACAAACGGCCCAATGATTTGAAATGGAGGCGTCCGAAAATATTATGCCTATGACAGAATTATAAACACGAGATGTATGCATTTTTAATTCAACGTAATTTTCTTTATTTTCCAGATCACTCTGTCGATAGGAACAGAGATACAATTTTCAATAAGTAGATGGTCAAAGTTTATATCTGGTATATCTATAAAACCCTCGATATATGACATTAATGAAGCTAAAGGATTGTGTGGATATCCAAGTACCACAAGAGATCCATCTGATGACTATATGCACCGAACGAACGGACCTATTAGTGATGATCAAAAATTTGGTGATTCTTGGAGGTAATATTGGTTAATAAATAGTAATCGGGCGGATAATTACTGGGTTGATGACATAAATTTTACGAGACGCAAACTTTTTCTCAAAATCTAAAAACAATGGACTTCAGTTTTATAAATTTTTGTAATTGTAAATTGTATTGTCTTTACCAAGTTTTCCAGTTATCGTTACTACATTGAACAGATAACTAACTCGGTATATAACTGGATTTGCAAATGTGCTTATTTTATCAGTTCATTATTTCGGATAATATCTTTGAATATTCTCCTTTAGGTTTTATTCATTAAAACTGTGCTATTGAAGGCAACTTTGTAGTGTTTCTTAGGAAATGAACATTTCCTCTGGTTAGAAGAATCTCAGGATCCAGGATTTTTTAATTCAATTTAATACCAACGAACGCCTAAGAAAAACTAAAAGGTCATTTTTTAATACTCGAATGCCTACAAAAATGAGGTAAAAAGAAACTGGTCTTCTACTGATTTCTCGTTACGATCTATTGCCGTTTGCCTTGCACGCTCAAACAAGGCACCGTAATAAGTAGGACCCATAGCGTCATCCTGGACGTGATTTTAATTTTAGCATCCAACAACCTATTCTTATATGATGGAGATCCCCATTATCCACTCTCCGATAACAAAATGGAATCTGACTCATGGATTGTTTAAGAATTAATTCATGACAGCAAGAAGTTTGTTTATGATTTTTACATGGATTGGAGTTGTTTTTACTTTAATTTTTTGTTAGCGAAAAATAAAATTTCTGCAAATAATGACAGCACATTATAAAATAGAAACAAAATTATGGTGCCATGAATTTTTTGATTCTAATATTGTCAATAAGTAAATATTAAGAAAAATGCCGTTTGTTTATATACGCTGTGCACAAACTTCATGTGATTTCAAAACATATTGTAAATATCTGGACATTTTTCTTTGGGTAAATCCTGTTGACGTTTCCATGACTCCATATAAGAATTATAAATAAATTCATTAACTAATGGATTTAAGTTGTTCTGTTACAGAATAACAAACGAGATGGCAGACGAACAGCTTTTTGTTCTAGAACCTGCATTTTTAACTGAGGATTACGTTATAAATATCGACAGCGCAGTAAAAGATAACTCAATTCGTTATTGTG
>JAULBM010027888.1:0-11146 GCA_032357055.1 Geukensia granosissima
TGCATCCCAATGTTTTAATATAGTTTTTCTTAGGCGTTTAATATGTTTTGAATAAACGGTAGAAAAAACCAATGGGGTGAATCCTTGCCATGTTTTTGTTTAGACTTCAATATATCAATATTTGTCGAATGACGAAAAGTATAGAAGAAAAGCTAATGAATTATTAAAAGACGATTATTAAACAGCATTTCCACAAAAACTTTTTATTTTACTACAAAATCTAGAATTTGGGCCAAATATGGGGCTTAACGTACCTACACCTTTGTCTTGTCTCTTTGGACTATGCACTTCTGGTCTCTCACATGGATATTCTACACTGAACCTGGTTAAGGCAGCTAGCTCTTTAACCTCTGAATATGTACAAGTGAAATTTCGTCCGACAAGGAGCATTTATTTGATTGGAGGACTGTAATAACTTTGAACCTCCACATCTGAATTTGTAAATTTCAAAACGTTACAAAAATAACTAATAAAGGCAAGCTCAAACAATGTGTTTGGGCAGCAAAAGCTTCGGTACTAGTGCATTTGGAGGTTACGGCGCTTTGGTTTATTTAAATATCCAGACGATGATGGAAAACATGCAATATCCAGTTAAAGTATACATAGATATTTTATTAGAAAACATACCATGCAATAAAAAGCGTAGGATAATAATTATTTTGATGAAATTACAAACTGATACATAAAATTTCTTGTGTTATGATAGGCATGTTAAAATTCTACTGTCACTTAGTGGGTGGCTGTCTCATGGACAATCATGCCACATCTCCTATTTTTATATGTTATATTCATAATTTCTAGTGGGCGATTCTACCTTTCAATAGAATCTTTTGATGAAATTAAACCCACTCCGAATTTACTTCTCATCTTAGGTTAATAATTCACATTAACCGGTAAATTATAACCTTTGACAGGTAATATTTCAGCCATTAAACTTACTATCACTAACAGGATTGTAAGTGTCTGCACTTTTAACGGAGGCCATCAAAGGAAAATCAATAAACGTCAATATAAGTAGTCAACAGTCAAAAAATAAAAATGAAAATATTTTAACTTTATTTTAAGAACCGATAACCCGTCGCACGACCAACAAAAGAAATAAAAAAAAACAAATTTCAGTTATTTTTTTTACAAATGTAGAATCTATAGTTTTACCATGTCTAAAACGAACCGTTCACGATTCCTAATAAATTAAATTGCACTTACCTGTCAGATTCACAAACTATACACCTGTACAAAAGTTTTCTATCGTTTTATATAGCGCACTGTCATCGTTAAAATGAAGTTTATCTGTTGTGAAGTAAGGTATTCCATTACAAAAGAAAACAGGCATTTTCGGTTATTTGTCGGTCTGTTCATGCATCTTTAGGCCCCTACCTCCTCTCAGCTGTTAGATTGGAACATAAACCTTCCTTCAACCTTTAACCTTTACTTAAAAAATGAAAACAAATTGCGATTTTCAAGATTTACTTTTTTTCATTGTGGCATCGCTATAATTTTGTGTGCAGTTCTTGAATATAGTTTTAAAGTGTTTTACATAAATCGGTTATAAATTGTTCATCTAAACTCACAGTTTTACAGTGTAATTTGTATATTTGTTGATTAATTTTTAAACATATTTGTTTAGGTTCATTATCAAAACGAAATCAAAGAATTTCATTACGCAATAATATGCAAATGAAAATCAAGACAGACATTATATAATCGTCATAAATTGATTTTTGTCTATGTAATATGTTACTGCATGCATGACGATCGTTTTACGATAATTTCAGAAAATCATCTACAATTATTTGAACTGAAAAGAGACATCCAGAAAGTAAAATTAGATCAACAGATGAGAACAATCTGAAACGTTTCTGTGAGTATTGAGTTAAACAATCTGAATCTCCGACCGTCAACATCAGACTATGCAGTATAAGTTATTGATTGAGTCCGAGGGTAACACTAGTGGAGCAGGAGTTGCTTATCCTTCCGGAGCACCTGAACTCAACCTGGTTTTTGTAGGGTTCGTGTTACTCCAGCTTTAGTTTTCAGAGTAGTGTTGTGTGTTCTATTTTTGTCTTTCGTTTCATATTGTTGGCCATGGTCTTGTCTGTCTTCCGACTTACGATTTCTGTCTGCCCCTTTGGTATCTTCCAATTAGTTTGACCATTAGTTGAAAATCATTAAATTTAATACTTTCTTTATCTTCTATTGTCAAAGGCAGTATTCATGCTAGGATTTCAGAGGGGTAGGGTGCATGTAGGTGCAAAAAGCACTTGAGTTTGAAAATGGGCATATGAAATGTAACAATATGTCTTGGACTATCACAAGCTGAACTGTCAATCATAGCTAATTATTACCTAATTACACTGCCTGCACACATATTAAATAGTTAATTGATCTTACTGGATAATAAACACACATCGCATTAACGAACTTGTCAGTATAAGGGTCAATCTTGTTCAAAATGATATGGAAAAAGTCACAATGGCAGACGTTATGTACTCTGAAAGTTAAAGGGGCACAGGTATGGGCCCTTTTATTTTGGTCTAACAGGATAACTGAAAAGTCAGATTGGTACTGGGATTGGCTGGGAACTAATGTTTGGTTTTTGTGTACATCAGTACATAATGTTTTCTGTTAAATCAGATAACCAGCATGGATAGTACAAGGTGAGTAAGTACTTTAAGATGGTATATATCATTTTAAAAGCATAAGGCAATCACAACCTGGAATATCTGCATTTTATAATAAGTTTTGTTAAGTAAATTGCAAGTCAGGGAAGGAAGACATAAGATCAGTGATCTATATTTGTGTAAAATATTGTACATCATACTTTGCACAAAACAGATAAGGTAAATATTGTAAATTGCTGCATGCCTTAATTATTTCATAGCTGCCTTCATATGCATTGTAAACTGCAGAGGTTTAAATAACTTGTATTAAAGTCTTAAGTTAATTTTAAAAAATATTTATTAATATAGGCTGCATCACTAATCCAGCCAGTCGACAAAGAACTCATCAACTATATTTACACCATGGTAACACATCACAACATTACCAATTCGCATGTTATGAGAACTTTGCTAGAAGTTTATGTAAGAGACATCTTATTCAGAGATCAAGTACCACCATCCAGATTGAATAAAAGGTTTTGGCCATCCTTAAAAGACATCCGGAATCACATTGCCATATCGGTGATGAAGATGAGAAACAATAATGTTGACCAGGTATAAAGTTGTCATAGACAAATCATAAAGATTGACTTTGGTACCTATTCCGCTTTAAAAATACATTCTTTAAACTTCTGTAAACTTTAGCTCATTTTAAATTTGGGAAAATTACAAATCTATTGTTTCTGGAACGATAAGTAAAATGACACATTTATCATAATCTTTGTCATTTTCAAAATGAATTTCTACCTCAAATATTTCAACCTGATTGGTAAAAAAAAATTCTCAGTTGGAGAAAGTATTTGAACTGTGATGTTACATACTGGTATAATCCTGAATCTCTCTTATTTTGGCAGTAAACACTTGACAATATAGCAATTACCATTGATTTGATTTTTTTCATTGGTAAAACTAAAGTTTTGCTTAAGTATAATTCATTTGGGGATTGTACAATGCAAACAGCCATTAATTTAAGTTTACCACAAAAGGTAAAATATTTAATTTAAGTCATTAATAGAAAATTACTGACATGAAAACTCTTTTGTCAATATTTTTTAGGCTGTTGTTGAAGAATTGGTTGATAAATGGAAAAAACAGTATCCAGAGGACAATTTCTTTCTAAGGACTAAAGAAGTTGATAGCAATGAACTTAATCTTGGTTTGTATCTTGATCCAAAAACAGATGCTGTATGGTAATTGTAAATACAAAAAAACAAAACTAAAAGGAAAAACATATGGTCAAATCAAATGCTAAAATGGGGGAAAATAATAAAATGTAAAAATGAATAAATGAACAAATGCTAGTGTGGGCTAAACCATGAATAAATGAGGAAAATCGCGAGATGCCCAAATTTCTACTTAAATGTCTTCAATGTGACTTATAATAGAATACAGGCAAAATTGCTAGACACAATTGCAATTGTGTGATTTAATTCATCTTTTTTCTTTAATTAATATCAATATCTTTTTAGAGAAAGAATACATGATAATGTATACTTATTTGCATCTGGATAGGGAAAACATTTTAAATGAATATTTTCTTTTTAGACAATACAAACAGTGAGCAGGAAGATTTGGAAGACGAGGATTTCATTTTAGGTGATTCATTCTCACATCCTAACACCGGGAAGTTCCTCTTTGTCCACCAAACATCATCACAGAGAAGACTTCTGCAGAAATATGGACAGGAAACCACTCTAATGGATGCCACCTACAGGACAACTCAATATTCCTTGCCACTGTACTTTATTTGTGTTCCAACTAATGTTAACTATGTAACAGTTGCAACATTTATAGTTGAAACTGAAGACACTCAGTCCTTAGTTGAAGCACTTACCATCATTAAAGGCTGGAATGAAGAATGGGACCCCAGTTTTTTCATGTGTGATTACGCAGATGAAGAAATCAACTCTTTAGAAACTGTGTTTCCAGGTAATTATTTATTGTGACATGTATGCAATACAAAGTCAGGAAATCAACAGAAATATAAATTATATATTATGTGACAAGTACATATGACATATAAAACAATTTAATACTGAATATAGAAATTCCAAGCAGTAATTCTTTTAAATTTTGAATTGTCTTTTACAAAGGTGAATTTTATGTCAATTGGATAGGTGTCCGGGGCATAAGTTTTACCATACATCGGTATGTACCACATCCCTTCCTCCTCACATACACATGATAAATTTTCATCAGCTAAAACTTAGCAACTGCTCATGGGAATTGTTTAGAATTTGGTATGCAGCTTCAGCACGTTTAGTGGCTTGTGACTTACTTGGATATCACTCTTCAACTTCTAGTTTATAGGACTTAAACATAGTGTGTTTGTCTAAACAATTTTCATCTGCTAAAACTAAGCATCTGCTGGGGGAATGATTTGAAATTTGGTATGCAGTTTCACAACCATGAGTTGTATCATATGTAAAAATTCCAATAATGTCACATCAACTCCTTTTTTTAACTTTTAAGATTTTAATTTTTGCCAGGTTGTCTCTTCTAAATTTCATCTTAGTTTAGAAATGCAATTAAAACAGGTGACTTCAAATGTTATTTTTCATTTTTCATGTATATGTTCTTATTTTCAGTATTATTAGAGGATATTACAAGGTAAATTGGTGTTGGAGGAAAAGGAGCTTATACATGAGCAATGTAATCTGCATGAAGTAAAAATATTCTCACAAAATGTTTTAAAAATTCAATTATTTTGTCTAAGTAAACTTAACAACACAATATTCTATTTTAAACTTTGTTGAAAAAGTTGGTACTTACGTTCATTTTTTTATTTAAAAATTATGGAATAATAAAAATATCTAGAAATACAAAAATGGATAGAATTGGTCCTTAACAATATTGAGTGATATTTTCAGTTATACTACATCCTAAATTTCAAATTAAGGAAACAACTGCTTATACAATATATTGATTAAAAAACCATTGAAAGTTATGCAGATTACAATCTCTTTGATATATTTTTTGTAACCTTGGTGTGCTTCTTTCTTAACTGTATACATCCAATCACTTCACCATTTTTCTGCTTTGTTGACAGTACATATAACTAGTAGGGCAACATCACCATTATATGACACTTCTTTATTCTATATTCTTACACTTTCTTTTTTTTACCTTCCTTTTATTAAAACATATTTAGATAATAGTAAGGTCAAGAAACATCAAAAGGATATTCAAGGGAAATGGAAAATGGAAAGGAACTGACAAACTCCGGAGAACAACGAGGACAAGACTAAAACGACACAAACATAACACTTGAAACTAAAAACAAATGAATACCATGGACCCCACAAAAAAACCAGGGGTAGACTAAGGTGCTCTGGAAGAGTAAGCAATCTCTGCTTTCTGCAGGGAACCCGTTTATGTCAAATTCGATGAGAAGGAACATCAAGGAAACAAGTCATCTTTCATTTGGCAATCCAAATCATGATGATGTCCATAAAACTTTAAGAGGGATGACAGTAAATTAGGTGCAACATACCTTTGATTGAGTAGCTTTTTTGTCAAGAGCCAGAACCTATCTATGAAGACGCTGTTCATGTCACAGACTCTAGAGTAATGTATGAGCTGTGAAATATACACTCCATACGACTGCGCTTCTGGAATGTTGCCACTCAAAAATGGGAATTTGATGATTAAAAAGTCAAAGTCATTGCGCTTGTCATAAGTTTCGTATTTAACCTTTCTCTGGTGTCAATTTCGAGGTGAATGTCAAGATAAGAAGCAGACTTGACACTGTCTGTAGTATCTTTAATTTCGAGCTGGCTTGAATATATAAGATGAAAGAAATCTTCAAAACGTGAATTTTTGTGAGACAAAAAATCATCAATATATCAAAAGCTACAATTAAAGCTTTGGGCTAACTTTTTGTGTTTTTGTTTTACAAGCCCATCAAGGAAGTCTGCCTCATGAGAGTAAAGGAACAAATGGGCCAAGAGTGGTGCACAATTGGTACCCACTGGAATGCCGATAATCTATTGGGAAACCCGTCCACCAAACTAAACAAATTTGTTAACGATCAAAAACACGATCATATGAATGATTTCGTTCTCTATATATTTTTTGTCTGATAAGCTTCTGCTTTTAAAAGTATGTCATATATGGTTGTTTGTCTGTAAGTATGTCTGTCTGACCAATATGCAGATGGACATCAGCAATTTTTTTTCATACACATGTACATTAAAGTATGGCATCATTCTGAAATACATCTGTCATAATAATAAAGGCTGTTTTTAAGGAAATTATTGACATGTTAACATGACCAAATCACTCAAAAACGGTTATGTCAAGTATGTGAGTAAAAGGCTGAGTTGACAGGTCATCAATCATTTTAGTATAATAGTCTTTTTAAATTATGATTAATTAATATCTAAAAATGTATATTTTCTAGATATAGACAGAATTATTGAAAGAACTGATTGTCTGTATTGTTGGGGGATAAATTGCTGTGTGTTATCATCAAGTTGATTTTATCAATGTGTAAAGTTTTAATACCAAAAAATCAAAATACAGCTTACACGCAGTATTGATTCTATTTACAAATGTTAGATATGATAAGGGTAATTGCAGTTAGGTTTAGGCATAGAAAATCACATTGTTATTTAGAATATTGTTTAATACTGTTTACAGTTCTGTATGATAGTCATAATAGACTGCCATTGTAAGTACTCTGACATTTCCTCCAAACTTAATGCACAAAAAATATTCTTAGCAATATGAACAAACATATGTGTTTTCTTGCTATATGCCAAATATTTCATGCTTCGAAAATGTAATCGTCGTTACCACACAATAATCAACATCAACTTATTATTGTACAAGTATATCATATCATATGCTTTTATGGGATACCATTTTTGTTTCCAGATACATTCGTATATCTTTGTGACTTCCACAGAGAGCAGGCTTGGGAGCGCTGGCTTAGTGCATCACATAATGGGTTGCATACCAGGAAATTGGAAGTGCTAAGTCTGCTACGACCACTTGCACATGCCACCACAGGTGATGAATTTGATGATGCAAAAGAACGTTTGCAGGTACTTAATTGCTACAACCAAACACAGTTATAACAGTTTTGCTTACAAAATAATATATATGTAAGAAAAATTGAAAAGAAGACAAACTTTTATTTGTCAGTAAAATTTTTAAAGCAATAATTGTACAAGTACTTTTTAAATTTTCTTCACCAGTTTTCCAACTCTTTTTATATATAGAGGGTTATGTATAATGATGTAATCACAAATGTTGAGATCAAATGTTTATCATGTAGAACATGTGCTTAGACTATTGATTCATATTAACCAAATATGATAATGAAAGATTAATTGTTCATTACTAAAACCTTCAAGAACTTTAAATGCTGTGAAACTCAGATGCTGGGTCTTGTTTCACCTTATAGTTGTAGAGTATGTATGTTTTAGTTAAGATACATACTATTTTTATATCTAACTATATCACTTATTTTTTTCACAAATTAGACAAGCAGCTTGTGGAATGAACATTCCAATTTGCAGAATTGGTTTGAGAAAAGATGGATGAACAAATATGAGGTATGTTTATACTTTTCTTTTGACTTATGTGACATTAATTCCTATGATAATACTATGTCATAAATCATGTGATACACTTCAAATAATATTTGTCATTAGGTGTTGGTTTGTTCATACATGTTTTGATTCACAAAAGAAAATTTCCAAATTATAAATTAAGAATTAATCATACAAGTGATGATTGTTGTTAACAAGAGCATTAAATTTATTACATGATGAAACACACATTGCTTCGTTTTAAGGTTTTAGAAAAAGAGGTTGAATTTTAGCAGACTGTTTAAAAACAATAAATTACTTGTCACTATTTAAATACAATTTCTTTTTTACAGCGATGGGTGCAGGCCTTTAGGCAAAACAGGTTCAATGTCAGCATCAATACAAATAATGGCATTGAAAGGCAAAATGCAGTCTTGAAGTATGACTACCTACAGTCCAAAAAAGCTGCTTCATTGAGCCATTTACTGACAGTAATTGTGGAGACATATAATCATGATTCATACAAGAAGTAAGTTAACATAATCTTTGATTTGTCCTTCAGATCTAGATATCTAATTTCTTACAAAATATGGATACCTTTTTATGGTATCACTCACCCTTAAACATGTGATTGCATCAAAATGATTGATGCACTTTTATTACCAGTAAAACCAAATATTGAGTACAGACAATATAAGCCATAAAAGTCGTATTTCTCCAAGCAGAAACAGGTCCAAGGTATTGCTTTTCAGATGTATCAAATAAAAATTCAATATTTCCCCTGTTTAATATGAATTACTTCTGCTAGGCAATGGTCCAATTTACATTTTCAGATGGTTTTTTTTCTAAATGATTTGAAATGTTTTTTCCTTTACAGATACCTGAGCTTAAATGTTAACGCATCTGAAGAAGCAAGGTCTTACAACGAGAAAATACCATCATTTCTTTGGAATAGACCTCCAAATGTTGTAAAGCATTGCTTTAAAAGATGGGAGGATGCTTTTAATATAGATGCTGAAGAAATAGATACAGTCAGCGAAATTCATGGTACTTTCTTGGTGAAAAGTCAGTCCAGCGATATTTATTACCTAGTAAAATTTGAACGCAACGAAATTGGACTCCCATCATGCGATTGTTCTGACTGGGCGAAAACTCATCTTCTCTGTAAACATTTTATGGCAGTATTTCAAAATATGGAAAATTGGACATGGGATCACTTGCCAAAAGCTTATACATCTAGTCCATATCTAAATATTGATCTTGAAAGTTTGAACCCTTGCAAACAAGATGATAATATGTCTGGCAAGGATTCAATTGAATTACCGTTAGATGAACCACCATCTGATGCAGAGGAGACAACATTTTCTGAACTGCCAAGAACATCAGCAGCAAAGCTTAAGCAAGCACGAAGGCATTTTATTGATTTATGCTCTGTAGGAAAAGATCTATGTTATAAGTCTAAAGATTTGTCAGCCATAGAAAAAGCCATAAGTTCCATTCAAATTGGAATATCTGCTTTACAGGCAACTATTCCCAAAACCAAAGAATTTCTTTTGGATGACCAGAATATGCTCCATATCAGCAAGCCTAATAAAACTGCACCTAAAAAAAAAAGAGCACAGCTAAAAAAGACAAGAAGCAAACAGAAGGGGGCAAGAAGAGTTGGCATGAAGGCTAATGCTCAGAAAATGCATTATACAAGACAGGGGGCTCTGGACCTTTCAAAGATGTCTGAAGGTACTTAGTGATAGTGTTGAGAACAATGGATGGAATAATAAAAAAAAAATTTGCATTCAAAGAAAAATGAATAACATTATTACAATAGTAAGATATGATATATTGGGAAGCAATATGTTTTCAGTAATGTCTGGAAAATCTATTGGTTTCAGTTTTATATCATTTCATAAAACACTTTTTGTAGAGTAATGCAATGTTTTAGTCATTTGCATGTGGTTGTATAGAAAAGGTCCCATTATTTTGGTTGTTAAATTTTGCTGTTGAATGTGGTAAATTCAAGCTTTAAAATACGGTCCTCATGTAATCCTAAAGATAGATGGTATAATTTCAATACCTACAAACGATTTAAAAAAGCCTGAATAAAAAAAGGTGTAATAACCTGTGTTACACTTTTTTGTTTGTTATCAGTTTATTTCAGCTATGGAAATTTTGAAGGGTTTATCTTTTAATTGGAAAAATTGTAACAAGCGAGTTATTTCAACATTGGTAGTTTTGTATTTTATTTCAATTCACTGAAGTCTCTGTTTTTCAGGGAGAACTAAGTCAGATACATCAATAGTGACAGAACCAGTACCAATACATCTGAATGAAGAAACAGAAGACTCCCCGCCATCAGATCTGCAGGATGACATAGAAGTCCTTCAGACATCAGATATCAATGACAACATAGGGGTTTCTTTGCCATCAAAACTTAATGACAATATGGAAGAATTGGTCCAACCACATTGGTTTGAAGATACAATCCCATCAGATCTTCATGATGATGTAGACCTAGCTTTAATTGACCAGCTAGTGAACAAGTTTAAAGGTTTAGATTTCATTTTAATCTGTTTTATTTTGCCCTTATTTTGAATGTCTAGATACCATGAAAAATGTCTGTTTTTTTCAATATGACATTTACTGTAAATTTAGAGATTATTGTGATGTTTTTATTATTATGAAAAATGTGACTAGTAGTGAATTGCAATCATTAAAAGTCACATTTTTAATTCTCCTAACTGCATTATGATACAAATTTTTTAAAATCACATTAATTGAACTCATATATTTGTCTGTATTTGACAATTCGCAATAATAAATGTTCACAAAAATTTACTGTATGCTAGAGGTAACCCTATTTTAGTGAACTGATCAGATATCTCCTAACATCCTTGCACCATACAAAATATAAGCATTTTACTGTTAACCGATAGTAATAGATAATCGGTCGGT
>JAULBM010027899.1:0-11146 GCA_032357055.1 Geukensia granosissima
AAACACAAAATTTTCAATTTTATTTTTTTCAACATCTTGAAAAAATCGGGTCGGCGGATCCGTAAACCAACAAATTAAAAAACTGTGGCCTAAACGGTTCATGTTTTACGCTATGCAAATAATTTTACCTACCATTATCTGCCCCTTAATTTCTCTCGGAGAAAACGTTGGAGGATTGGCCACGTTCATTTTTGGCGGGAGCGTTAAAGATATAAAACAGTCTTTAAAAAAGTGCACACCTTTCTATTTTTTGGACCTATCTCGCGCGATTCATAAGAATAATTCATTTCAGGCGTTTCAAAGCATTTTTGCAGGTTTTTAATTCTATTTTAATTACTTAATTATTTAAAAAAGCTCTCCAAGTCTCCCACAAAGAGCCACTTCCGCCAAACATGTACTATAGAAAAGGTTCAAAGTGTTAAAAATAATTTTGCATGAAATGAAATATTTTTTGTTTCTTACCTGATTTTGAGTTTCTTTTTATTAGAGTCATCTCAAAAAGTGGATTTTTCTATCTCCTACTATTTTCAAGAAGTTAAATTCGCCTAATTCTTTCTTTTAAATATTATTACTTATTTTTTGCTCTTGTACTGATGGTGTGGAGGTCATAAAAAGTTTTTTTTTATCTATTCGTACTGGAATAATGTTAAGATTGATACAATTAACAAATTTCCATTATTGCATATTATTGTAATTTGTAAAATTTCTGATTGTCAATGTGCAGTAAAATTTGGCTTTTGAATACTTGTGTAAGATGTAGATCTTGTCTTTCTGGCATATATTTCATATTCCTTCTTTTAAATATGGAAAAGGTTTATTTTTCTCCACATTTTGTTGTTTTATTCCGAATTATAAAGATATTCAAAATGATCACAGCATGATCGGGTCATATTACTGTGTCAAGCAAAATACTGTGTCTACTCTTACCAAAATCTTCATTTGTGCAACTTTCACATGTCAAAGTTCTGTGGTCGTATCATGCTGCGCTTTCTAAGCACCTTAGTTATATATTTAAATCTTCCAAGAAGTTTCAAGGTGTAATGTAGACAAATGTTTTTATACGAATACATACATGGTTTTTTACTAGCTTAAAGGTACAGGTGGTTCTTTAAACTTTAACAATAACTGAAATTTAAATAGCGACAAATTACACCATCTGCATCATACAGAATAAGTTGTGTATATATTTACCAATATTTTTAAATCAAAATCTACATCTTTCTACTGTTAAAATCCAATAAGCGTGACCGTTGATTGGAAACGTTGACCTGGTACATTTATATATGTGATGTAGACAAATGTTATTTTTATGTTAAAGTTAATGGTGGGTTTTTTATCGCAGTTTGTTGTCATGTTCGTTATTATTGACTATAACTTCTTCATATTTTCTTAATTGCAAGCGCATTCGTGGTGAGATTAACATGATAAATACCATCTGATTGCGCGCGGAGAGTGATTGAACGCCGCTTTCAATAAAATTCAGTCATGTCGCGTCAGGCAGTTATTGTTTAAGAAAGACAAAATGGTGGGAGAAAACTGTCTTCAGTAGAACTATGGAACTCACAAAGTTCTGAGAAATTTTAAACTGTCAGTCATGAAGCTCTTGATATTCCTAATGTTTTTACCTTTTAAAAAGATTTTTTATCTTATAACTGATAAATTCTATTCTATCTTATGTGTGATAAACGGAAAATAATTTTATCCAAGGGTGATTTTTTGAGGAATTTTGACTAAAACCATGCTGGTACAACGGTGTAGATATGATGTACATAATCCCTTTTTTACTTTTTTTTTACTTTTTATTTGACTTATCATGTACTTTATTTTTATAATTTTAATGCACATCTTTTTTAAAAAATATTAACACTTTTAACTCAGCCATCTTTTAACTACATTTATGTAGTTCCAATTTTGTAAAGTGTGTGTGTAATATATATTTTTAACGTACCGAGTTTTTAACACGTTATATAATACGTGGTGACCCTTCACATAGGGTGGATATTCCTAAGAAAGAAAGAAAGTTCGTTGAAAAAAAACATGTAAAACATTCAATTCAGTTCATTTAGCATCCAGCTATTACAACCTCTCACACTTGTTTAACAGTAGTCGCTTTACACAAATTTGATATTAACAACGATTTGTTTTGCGTGGCCAATTTAAACTTAGGAGTTACCTCCCCTTTTATTAGATTTTCGGTCCGGAGGCGATTAAACAACAACTTCCGATTTACACACGTTGACAGCTGTCAAAATTATTTTGTAGTGAATTTTAACCATATTTTTAGTTTTAGATTAGTTACCACAAGTATTCAACTTAATTTAACACGAGAACATGGCGACAGTTGAGGATTTACAGAAAAAAGTAAAAGAATTAGAGAAGGAGCTTGAGAAAGCTCGGCAATCTGGAGTCGCAAGAACGAAAATTTCTGAGATGAGTTCAGAGGTTGTCGATTCTAATCCCTACAGGTAAAGCTTTTGTCAAAACTCATTGGCAATATTGGAATAGTTATAGAACCTGTTTCTTCATCAGGTGTCAACTCTTATGGTTTAACCCCACAATCGACATTTAGACTTAGTAGCTAAGTTCAAAATCCATTACACCTTCCTCTCTTTCCAAATGTTGGTCATGCATATTGCTGCACTTAACACTATCTAAAGTAGACAATTGATGAGTTTCAATTTGAGGGTATGGAATCAATTTGTATTGTCTGATCATATGCTTTCGCACAACATATGAATTTGTTGTACTAGTGCTAAACCTACGATATTTATGACGTCACAATTGGTGCTTAATAACACAAAACCCATAGATCGAAGATATATGACAGATTGGGGTAATGGTCAAAAGTGGGTACTATCATCTTTAATGGGTATAATAAACAGAAATTTTGAAATTAAGCATCATAAGAACAACATGTGGATGACTGCAAAAAGCTATTTCCTGAGGGTGGGTTGAAAGCTATTAACATCCTACACAGCAAATTAATGCTCTCAGTTGGATGTTTTTTTTTTACATTTTGGCAAGCTTATATCTCCTGGCAATATCGCTAGAGAAGATTTCATTGTACAATTCTTGTATGCCTTGATTCTTATTCATCACAATTATGCGACGTCTTCATAAAATATCGCTGACTGCAAAATGTCAATGTCAGTTGTTTTGACTACTGTAATCTTCCTTTCAAATACTTGCACCGAAATATTGAATATATTTCTTACTATGTGATATATATCATTATTAAAACTGTTGGTTATGTTGGTCATATTATTGTCTCTAAAGGTAAGATAAATTGACAGCAAAACATTTACTCTGACTTGGTCTTCTCATGATTGTTCAAGTTATGCACAAAATAATAATGTATGGAAAACAGGCTAAAATAAAATAAAACACTTCAATTTAAAGAATGAATATGGAATATATGCATGACAGACACAATCCACATCTTTTCTGGATTGTATACTGTATAATTTCTTGTTAAGCTGTTGCCTTCAGTTCAGTAAGTTTCATTGGGGCATGAAACAAGTTCTTAAAAAAATAGTGCTTGCATTTTTAAGCTCACCTGGCCGAAGGCCATAGAGCATATACCGTCACTTGGCGTTCATTGTCGTCATTGTCATTTTGTTTCCTGATCAGTTGATTTTGGGTTTTTAACTAGCAGACGGCAACTGCGAGTACACTTTTGAGGTCCATACTTTTATTGTATCTTGTATTAAGTTTTAATTATATTTTGTTCATTGTTGAAGGCCATAATGGGACCCGTAGAAGTTTAAATTCTACTGACATTTGGTGGGTGGCTGTCTCATGGACAATCTGATCATGATCATGCCACATCTCCTATTTTTATATTTTATACTTTTAGAAAAAAATCTTTTCCTCTGAAACTACTGAATGGATTTGGATGCAATTTTGTATTATTGTTCCTTAGGGTATTTCTGCACAAACTTTGTGCTTTCAGCATGATGAAATCTTTCCGTGGTGAAATTTTAGTGGAAGTCCCTTATCTCTTGTAGGAGTTATGGCCTTTTTTAGACGTTTTTAGCTAATTTTTAAGTTAAAGTTTTTAAAATCTTCTCCTCTGAAACTACTAAATGGATTCAGATGTAACTTTGTACGATTGTTTCCTAGGGACTAGGGTATCTGCACAATTTTAAATACAAGGCTGTTTGAGACAGGTGAGCGAATACAGGTTCCTAGGAACCTCTAGTTCTTTTATCGAACAGATTGTAGAAAAAATAGAAAAATGCCTTATTAGTGAAAGACCTTTAGTTCAGGAAAAGCAAGTTTATATTCCCCTACACAGAAATCATTTCATGATGCAATCAAATTTTTCATAGCGGCTTAATTGACGACAATAAACTTGCTGTTTCCCTCACTACTAGACTTTTACTGTATATTATCACAAGAAAAAAAATATACAAACAAGGCCTTCAACAAAGGTGAAATACCACTCCTTGTGAAAAACTCTTAATATTTCAAGTCAAAAATAATGTATGCATAAAATAATACTGCTTTTACCTAAATATTATCAATTATATTGTATTTTTCAGTCGTTTGATGGCATTGAAGAGAATGGGAATTGTTGATAATTATGAGGTATATATATACATGTTGTACAAAAGGGAAAATATTTGGTAAACATCAAGGAGACCATAATCCATTTCTGTAACAAATGGTAGAATATGTTTAAACTTAATGAGTTCACGACTTCATTGCATTGCCCCAAACAAATAAACCCTGTATACATAAAATTATACAAATCTTTCCTCTATGGTATGCCTAAAATACCAAAAAGAAGACAAAGATCAACCATAGTAAAAAAATACTGATGTGTAAAGACTCATTTTGGCCTAGAAAAATGCTAAAATTTGAAATTTAAACTGATCACATAGTGAAAAAATTTATTGCTTGACTGATAGTTTTAATTAAAGTGAATATATTTTTTTAACCCTAACATCATAAGGTCTTTCAGATGATGGCTTTTTAAAAGACATGCATGAATTTTCGATTAACAATTTTTTCTGGGTAAAGTGGCATGTTTTCATGGGAACTGTTGCTTTCGTGAGCAAGCATGTTAAAAATCTGGCTCAGCATGTCAGTCTAGTACAAAGCAGGGTTCATTCATCATCATCATTCATTAATAAGCTCTTGTCTGCATGAAATATTTGCCACTGGATGTTAAGCAACAATCAATCAATCAATCAATTAACAATCCCATTTGAAGTACATGCTAATCATCCAAGTTTAGTTAAAGGACAAAGTATGATAAAGGACAAATTTTGCTCCTTACATGTAATTCTTATAAATATTATGCTTAATGTCAGAGTTTGTTGGAACATGTTTAATGGGTTGGACAATAAAATGTCAGTTGTATTCCTATTAAATTCTAGAATGGAAAAAATGTCATATATCTATATCACATTTGTCACTAATTTATTTCATTCAAATTTTCTTTTGTAGAAAATTCGTGATTATGCAATAGCAGTTGTTGGTGTTGGAGGTGTCGGGTCAGTGACAGCAGAAATGTTAACACGATGTGGCATTGGAAAGGTGAGCAAAAAAGGTGTAAACATATACATACACATATGCATTTCATATATGGCCCCATAATTCAGAAATTTTATTGAAAATATAAATATATAAAAAGTGATATTTGAATGATCTATATAATAAAAAATCAGTCAGGTTGGAATCCTGATAGCAACAATCAATTGTGAAAGCTGGCTTGGGATAGGCATATAAAAGTATGTTGCGGGTTTAACATGTTTGTGAAAACTGAAACCTCCCTGTAACCTTGGATAGTGGTGAGATAAACAACATAGAAACAAGCTACAATTTTTAACTGTATATATAAGTACTCTGGGATACAATACACAGTACATAGTCAATTTCAAATAAAGATTTCAAGAAAAATGAACATGTACAAAGACTGAAAATGCCAGAGTTCATGTATAACTGACAGAAGTTAATACATTTCAAGAATATACTGAAAATGACTGTACTGATAATTCACACAAAATCAACTTTCATCCTTCCATTGGAAAATACTCTCCAGCACAATATGCAGAAAACGAAAGTCTGGCATCGGAAGGTTTTACACAAGAGACCCCATGCAAGCATTACTCCCATAAATAAGGTGAAGTCTGGCACCAGGTATCAATCGTTGGATTTGCAATGCACGCATTACTTCAACAAAGACAAACATACAAAGTAGACACTACAAAAAATGTGATTTACTCCTTCATCCTATGGAAAAATTATCATATAAAAAAACTGAATATAATATTGATATAGCCATCAAAGAGCCATAAACTCTTAACAATGGTAAAATATAACTTTAGTGAAAATGATATAAGTTTCAAGTGTAGATAAAAAAAAGACTACTATTTCCCTCTCCCTTTTGCCAAACTCTCCTATTCAACACTCTCACAATGAAAAAAAAAACAGAGATGAAACATATAAAATCATCAGGAAAGAAAATTTCTTACAGAGGTTTTATTTATGACTTCTATCCACCCTTTCAACAAGTATTTCAACATTTATTCAGCCTCTATGTCGCATTACAAATGTGGGAAAAGGGACATAACTCATATTACAGAAACGAATACGACCATACAAATACAGACATTAAACACAATTCCAAGATTTTCTGTGTCCTATTTTGGTCTAGTCTAGGTTTAATAGATTTTACTGCATATCTTTGTTAAGTTAAGCAAAGTTATAAACATGAAAATCTAGGAGATGTGGCATTATTGTCCATAAGACAGCCACCCACCAAATGACTGTAGAATTTTAACTTCTACAGGTCCCATTATGGCCTTCAACAATGAACCAGAGTCCATACTATAGAAATTTAACTTTCAGCCCGATTCAACTTTCAAAAGACTTATGTTCATGATTACAGTTTTTGCTAAAATAACATGACCAACAATATTGCTAGCAAAATTAATCTGTTGAGCACATTTTTGCATGCAGCACATTTAACATGTTCCTTGACATTATTGTCATTTGCATGCAATGACTTACCAAAACAAAGACATCTGCAATTGTGCCAGGTGAACATCAGAACAGAATAAATCCATTTTCTGCAAAAGGTTTGTTGGACATCCATGTAGAGGAGATAATTCAACAGTTATTGGTTGTGAGACTAACTGTAGGAACTGCAAATTCAGACAGGTAAGATTTTGATATTTACTTTCATTTTACAGTAGTCTATGGCCATAATTTTCACAGATCTAAGTTAGTTCTTGACTTTAACTTTAACTCAGGTGCTTCGCAAGCGCAGCATACGACGGCAGCATGTTGAAATGTGAAAGGTGAACAAATGAACCTTTGGGTAAGTGTGGACACAGTATTTTGTTGGACACAGTATTGCTGGACACATTAAAGTGCTGGACACAGTAATATTACTGGATAAGTCATCATTTTGACTCGTATTACATGTATACTCAAAACCGGTGTCACTTTTGTTTAAATTTTTATAAGGATCATTTGGAGAAAACCCCATCAAAATCAGATGAAAATAAAATTTTTCCACATCATTCGAAATTGATTTTCAACCCGCCCCACCCCCACTTTGACCCCTTCTACCTCGAAAACAGTAAGAGATAGAGAAAATCTGTTGATGTGACATTAAAAGCTGTCATTGAAAGGATTCAAATGCAAAAAAAGGCCCAATAAAATCGAAAGAAAAATAAAAATTCCTTATCTCCTGCAAAATCACATTTTCTTTAACCCTTTACCCCTTTTATACAAAAAAAACGGTAAATTTTACACAAAAAATGCTTCGAGTAACTTTTGTTGCATTTTTCATGAGAAATCATTTGGTAAAAATCCCAAGAGAATCGTGTAAAAATTGAATTTAGTCCCCCCCCTCGACTCCTTTGACCCCTTTTAGCTCGAAAACCATAAAAGATAGAGAAAATCTGTTGACATACTTCTGAAAGCTCTCATTGAAAGGAATCAAATGCAGAAAAAACCCATCAAACTCGGAAGAAAAATTAAAATTTCTCATCTCCTGCAAAATCAAATTTTTTAAACCCTTTGACCCCTTTTATACAAAAAACGGTAAATTTTATGAAAAAATGCTTGGAGTAACTTTTATTGCATTTTCCATAAGGAATCATTTGCAAAAATTAAATCAAAATCGGATGAGAAAAAAAGTCTCAAAAATTAGGGTGTGGTCATTTTAGGACCCCCTTTATCTCAATACAAAGAAAAAAAAACCATCAAAATTGGACAAGAAATAGAGAAAATCCCCAAAAAACAGGAGGGGCTAGATCACCCAAAATCAATACCAACCTTTATCTAGTACCAATTATCAATGTCCCAAAATATTAAAATGATTGGTAAACTAGAACAAAAGTTATTGTGCAGAAACCAACCTGTCTACAGACACCAATGCCGACGATGACAACGACACTGACGAGAACGCCAATCCATACTATGACCGCAATTTTTGCGATTGTATAAAAAGGCCTCAGCAAATGTTTTAAATTCTCGAACAAACAACCTGATGTTTATTTTTTAAATGTCTATGTGGTTTGATTGTCAAAATTACAGCTCTTTTAAAACATCTTATTTACTGTGGCAATGTTTGACAAAAGGTTCATAGATTTGATAAAGAACCATCCAGTTATATGAAAAGTGTATATATGATGAACAGAGAGAAGATAATGACAGGGTAAAAATGACAACAGCAGGTTCACATTGCCCTTTTCCAGGTGAGCTAATGTAGGTTTCATGAACTGAGTCTCTCATGTTTTGGCTATTCATTGTGTTGTTGGTTGTTGTGCTTACATGAAAATCGCTGATTTTTTTTGAAAAATTAAAGTTCCGACAATGTCTTAGTTTTCACATTTCTGGTACTGCAAAGCTTATTTTTACTAGCATTACATATAAATTTACACCATAAGATATTAAATCTACCAAACAATTTTTTTTCTAAAATTCACAAATCCTTTGGGCAAAGATAAATACAATGAATAAAAAAATTTCCAATATTCCATATGAATGGAGAAAAACTAAGAGCTTGTCTAAAAACTCTGATACAAAAGTTACCGTAACCTTTTTTAAATTACATTTTGTAAGATTAATGAAGATTTTTTAAAGGATTTTTCAAGAACTGGTAAAAGGTGAGAGACTCAGCTGATGGAAGGTACATTAAAAAGTGAAAAGTATTTTCTCAAAGTAATATATTGATATTGTGAGAGCATGATTAATCCAGTTTGAGGATGGTAACATCTTGTGTATTAAATGCAGCTGAAGTGAAAATATATAATTTTTTCAATTAATCTTAACAAAATGTTATTGCTAACTGCATTGCACTTGTTATGACATTTATGTTTAATGTACTTTGACATACATGATGTATTGTATGCTATTGCATCTTAAATCCAATATTTTCTTCCAATTTGTGCTACAAAAAATTTACAAAGTAATGAATTTAATATTTTATTGCATTAAAAAAGAGCAAATAAAAACATGAGTATATTTGTACATGCAATTTTACATTATAAAACAAATGTCTATATTTTGAGCTAAACGTATAAAAATAACAATTTTTGCCATGGCAACTAGATTTTTATTTTTTAAATGTGTGTAGAGAAAAATTGAAGCAAGCAATATAACAATATATTTTTCCCCTTCTACATGTATTACTATTTCAAGGAAACAAAAGTAAAAAAAATAAATATTTTTGTGTTTTTTCTTTGCAATTTCATACATTTTTGAGGGGCAAGAATTTTCCCCTTTTTCATTTAACATGTGTTTATTTCTATCACATTTTGTTTTAAAATTGTTATTTCAAAATCATGAAAGTTAGGAGTTTGGAATTTTTTCTTCAATTTTTTTCTCTTCTTCAAAATTTTAGTAGCATTCAACGAATTAAAAAATTACTTTTGTATGGCCTAAGTGATATTTCTTTTTATAACAAACTATCAATTGCCAGGTAAGCTATGATTGTTCATGTACTTAATAAATATTTTAATTAAATTTTATCAGCAGTATAACCCAGATTTCCAAGATAAATTGTGTTAGTCAAATTTAAAAATAATCCAAATTGGTCTAACAATCCTTCTTATAAAAATGTTATAAATAATTCTGACAGAAAACAAAAGTTAGAATTAAAAATCACACAAGTAGACTTAGCAATTTTCCTTCCTGACATGGATAACCTATCAAGGCATTCAGAGGAGGCATAAGAAAATGAAGTGCTAGACAAAAGCGAACAAGTCAACAGACACAACATTATTGAGAACATGAACAAGACAGAACATGACATACAGCTAAAAACAAATGTAAAACTATGGACAATGCAGGCCCCACCAAAAACTGAGGTTTTCTGGAACAGCAAGCAATTCCTGCCCCTTTAAACACTGGCAGCACTGTTCATTTTCCAGTTGGGAATTGGTCATTTCAAGTTAAAGGGAAAAGTTTCATGGAATTTCAACCTCCAGGTGGACAAAGTGAACAGCCTGTTTTTAGCTTACACTGCAACTTAACCAGATAATATCTGTACCTCTGTGAAACTGATTTTCCATACTCTTCAACATGATTGGGGTATCAACCATAACATTTCTGAAGTGATGACTTCAACAAAGGAAAACAAATCCCTGTGGGAGGTGTTTTTGTGTCAACAACCCAGCTCTGTCTAGAAAAATAGCTGTATTGGACACATACTCTTAAAAAAGGTATGAAATGCAAAATGTATATGACATATGCCAGGGCTGCTGAAGTGTTACTGTCAATGAACTGGAAGTTTGCAAAGTCATCATGTTTGTCATATTGTTTTTACTTGTTACCAGAATCATTAATTAAAGTAAAATGTAAAATCCTATGATTTTTTTCTTCATTTAATGGATTTAGAACATGAAACACATTAAGTTGTGTAAGTCAGTTCCTTAGATCTAAATATTTACCATTAACCTACATGCATTGTGAATAATTCCTTGACAAATAAATATCACAATTATCCATTAATGTCTTATAACCATGGACCTAGAAATCTCAAAACAAATTTGTTGCTTTGCATAGAAAAGGGAAATGTGATATGACTGTCTAAACAAGACATACTGTGAGCAAAACTCACAAAGGATACCCCAGCTCCCCTATCACTTCAGTTGAATTATCTGCCCTTGGAATAAAGCACGAT
>JAULBM010027910.1:0-21045 GCA_032357055.1 Geukensia granosissima
TATTATCATTATTATGCTGACTGTTTTAATCAAGTGTATTTTGATATGTATTTGTGTGATTTAGTTGTAGCACAAGCTTCAAATTTTCTAACTAAAGTATTTCTCTTCTTGGGCAATTAAATGCAAGTTAATGTAAATTGATAACTTTAATAAACAAATTTAACAATATAATTACCACGATCTACTAAGAAATCCGCCAAGATTTTCACTGCAAACGAAGTCACCTGTTTTTTTTTCTTAGAACATACCATTTATTTCTAAATTGATCGGGATTTTCTTGACCAAACCTCGACATGTTTGTTTACAGACGACACTTCATACACTTATAAAATTATTTTTAGTCTTATTTGACAGTGCGAAAAAGTCGTAATTTAAAGCGCTAAGGAGATTATGACAGGTATTAAACCCCGCTTACTAGGCATAGTGCGTATACTATTCAGGCATAGTTTGCTTACCGTATATATTTCTTTGTTTGTATATGCCGTTATAACACATTCATCACTATTAAAGAAGAAACTTACAGGAAGCATAATAAAATTCTATATCAGCATTTAAATGAGACATATATACACACAATTTTGAAAACAACCTAATAAATCCAAAATATTAAAGTTTCGAACTGAATTTCGAACATTGAACTTAAAACTTTGCACAATAACTAATATTTAAAGTGGATTGATTTATTTACTGAAGTCTAACTGTGTCACTTGCTGAGACAAGGACAATGTTAAAACAAAGCAGACAAAGTAGTGTGTTGTCGAAACACCATTCTTAATGTTATTCTTAAAATAGTATGAAAGCTGTTTCAATTTGTCAAGGTATTGAAAAAATGTATTGTAAAATTCCATTACCAAAAAACTCTTTGATCAGAAGAATCAACTAAAAGAAAAGACATTAAAGTGTGATAATTAAAAATTCAAAAATGGTAAAAACTGTATGATGATTTAAAGTCATAATATGAGAAAAAATGTCGTGGCAGAAGTCTGGGATCAATTTGATTTTGTTAAGGCTGCATGTAACAAAAATAAAGACGACAGCAAGCACGTTAAGCAGCACTACAGGCAAATATTGTCAATACGGGTGCCGAGCGATGCGGATGCCCAACGGAGCTAAAATTCTCAGAAGTGTAGTTTTCTATTTCAAACTAGATCCATCAAAAATAACTTTATGTTAACTGGCTTGTTGGAAATACGCAATAAATGAAATTTACTGATGACCTTATGCCGAGAACTAGGCATCGATTACCGAATTGTATTTTGGCCATGCATAACATGGTAATGTGCATCGGTTTAGCCATAAACCAGCATGGAAGCGCCCCATTGTTGCCCCTTATCTGCAGATGTATAGAAGATTGAAGAACACTATAACGCAATACTATCCACAGAAAATAGAAGATACCTTAAAATTTTCACACAATTCAAAAGGCGTCTAAGAAACAGGTCCTTGGTCGTCTATTCTTTCAAAAACAACTTGTGTGAAGAAGATCAGTTTACAAACAAGAATGTGTGGACGACGCAACGAATGGGGACAAAAACAAAGTCGTTCCTCGAAACGGCCGTGTATGAGATCCTCGTCACCATCCAACAAATAGGGTGACACGAGAACAATGTTACGCATTTCGATTTGCAATGCAGCCTACATTAAGGTAAACTGTTGTGATGTTAAACCTCGTTTTGAGTGTCTAGAAATTTGTGACTTTTCTTATGATCAGAGTTCATGTGTGTTCAAGAAACAAAGACGAATATTTAGATACTGTCAAATTACAGGCTACATTTTAAAATGATATTAAAAAGAAAAAATGGTAAACATCTTATGGTATTATTTAGGTTATAAAAAAACTTGTGCGTTTAAAAAGAGATTGAGCATATGTTTTGAATCTCGTTAGTCAAAAAACTTGACGGTGTCGCCGTTTTGTTATACATTATCCGATATCTTTTGGTGGTAGTCGGCTTTTAAAATTTAGAAACGACGTATTTGGTAGGCGGCTGAATTCTCATTCTAAATATTGCATGTGCTTTTAACGACAAAAATGGCCAATAAAAGTCGATTTGTATTTATATATTACGTTGTTTCAAAGTAAATACACATAATGCTAACAGTCAAATACACTTATAAAGTTAAGGTATAATTGATCAGAATTTTCCCAAACAAGGCCAGTCTATCGTATGAATGTATTTCAGAGAGATTCTGATCTTTTCGATTTAGTCTAAATTGAATACACTATTGCATAAAGATGTTCCCGCCATACCTGTGCGGATACAAGTTTTATAAGAACTCAAGGGTTTGTCAAACATGACTGACGATTAGCTGACGAACAGCGAACTTCAGATTTATGTTTGAAACCGCAAATGACATCAAGAGTGGACCGGAACTACCTAAAAAAAGTTTCAACAAGAGCAACATTACGATGTATTGGAATATCTCTATAAAAAGTGAGTCTTTTTAACCTCGGATTTACAGATGGTAGGAATTAGTTGTGTATATTGTGGCTGTTGTTTTCTGTTTTAAATATTTGTAGCTGACTAAATAAAGCTAATTATACAATAAAAACGATGTCACAATTTAAAAAAAAAACACAACAAACAAGCCAAAATTATAACTGATTACAAAAGTAACAAAAAACCCTTAGTCATAACAGTAAATCAAAAACTATAATACTGTGTATTATATTCAAGAAAATTTGCAATAATTCGAAGGAGCCATGCTGCAAATCATCGCTACACATCCTTGTGTTCGAAATATAGTGAAATAAAGAACAAGGAATTTCAGAATATAAATTTTTTTTTTCTGAATATGTGGACAAAACTTATTCTTTTTATTGAAGTATTATTGATATCAATTATATCTTTATCTAGAATAACATTACCGGCTATTTGAGATAACTTAAAATTTCTGAAATGAGGAAATGAAGTTGTCTTTTCTGGCCGACTAAGAAATAAATGGTTGGGGGTTTGGGAACTAAACCGTTTTCAGATAACTTGTAATTTCCAAATAAAGGTGTATCTGAACGGAGGAATGCAGAGGGATGCCCATGAAACTGTCTTTTCAAACCGACTTAGTATATATATATATATATCCAACACTCAGATCCGTGTATATACTCAGATCCATGTCCCCTCCGAAATTCGTGTCTTGTCACTACGTCATAACCAAATAATCATATTCAAATGTCCATAGATATTTGCGAGATTCAGATCTGTGTCCTGTGACATCATACCCAAATCTATGTCCGTAGATTTTTGCCATGCAGACTCAGATTTGTGCGCTCTGACGTCAAACTTAAATCGTATTCCCCGTATTGTTCTTATCCACTGACATCATACTAAATGATGTACTGTATTTTATTACTTCTTTGAAAATTTTACGGTCTCCATGAGATTAACCTCGTATTTTCAATTGAAAAAAAATCACAATTTGCAATCTTGTTAGATTATTGCAAAACCAGACTTAAATATGTTTTTGCACCCTAGAGTTGTAAATTATATCTGTTTCCTCGTGGATAAAGTATAGTGTCTCAGACACCTACCCCATTCTTTTTAATTTTTCAATATTGATAGACAAACCTTTGCAAATTAAAGTATTATTTATTTATTTTGGAACTGTTAAAACACAAACATCTTTAGTGGTATCTGTTCCGTTCAAAAGTATTTATGTCGTTAATAACAAACATTTTCCAGCGGGGACAAATCTGTCTTGATATTCTCGCAAACTTGGCCTTCATTTACTTAAGGGGACCAGGTTCTTAAGAGATCAACTGGATTATACGGATTTAAAGTTCCATTAATGCGGATTAACTTTTCAATGAGAGTAAACCGGCTAATTGGGTCTATTTTATAGATGGTCTTTGAATAAATAATTCGACTGGTAAATAAGACGGCATGTCGGCATATAGACTAGTCGGATTTACTCTTCAATGAGAGTTAACCGGTTAATGGGATAAATTTGGTGGATGGTCTTCGAATAAAAAATTGAGTTGGTAAACTAGACGGCATGTTGGCAAATAGACAAGCCGTCAATCCGGAATTTTAGCATATAGGAGGTTCGGTAAGGGATAAGGTTATGGTAAGGGTTAAGGTTAGTGTTCGAGTTTGATTAACCAACCGAACCACCAACTTGTCTACCAGCTGAAAAGCCAACCTACAGACAAGCCGACGAGCCATCAAGTGGCCTGTAAACCTGCTTAACAGCCAACCCTCCATACTAACGACTTGATAACCTGCCGATCCAACGAACTGCCCACTTGTCAACCTGCAGACCTTTCGACCCGCCGATTTTTTGACTTTTTAACCTGTGGACCCAATGACCAACAATCCTGCTGACGTAGTATAATTAAACGCCTTAGTTGTAGTAATTTCTCGACACTAAACTTTTCCGGAACTAAAATTTTAGCCGAAAATTTTGATGTAGTTTATTTAAAGACTTAAAAAACATTGACGAGCTTTCGAGCTTGTTTCCTTGTGTGGAGGTTGGGATTTGTTAAAGGACACTGATTTGAGCAGAAAACAATGATTTGGGGCCATACACATTTCTGAGTCCTACAAATACATGGTTAAGGAGTGGGGATCTTAACTGTTTTTTTTGAGAGCTTGTAATTTTCAAAATTATTGGGTTGGTATCAATCACCGTTGGTGCCCATGGACGTTATCCTTTTTCGACAATTATGTATATATATGATTTAGGGTTGAGGATCTGTACCGTTTTTGAGATAACTTATAACTTTCAAAATTACGAGAAATTGGACCAACCCAAGGATGACCATAAAACTCGATATTTGATAACAGATGAAATTATATATTGTTTATAGATGAGATTTTGATTGATATTGGGATTCTTATAAAAATAATAGGATAACTTCACCATGAGGCTGCCTCAGCATCTCTGACTCTGGGTGCATAATCAAAGTTCGAAATATTTGGCATACTCTTCATCTGAAGTGAAAATTACTGGGCTAAGTTTCAGTTCCGTATTTAAAATAAACAGAAAGGAGTTGCGTGACACCTCTTTTCCAGTACCTGATAACATTATCATAAAATCGGAAGCCTTTGGCACACTTTGAAACGGGGTGCAATTACTGAGCCACTTTACAGTTCCGTATTCCAAATAACCTGATAAAAGTCGCACGCCAAATGAATTACATTCCCTAAGACTACCTTCAGCCCACAGGGGCAATATTGTAAATCCGAAACCTTCGCCACAGTCCTAGTCTAATAAGACTGTAATAAAATTGTCATCTTTATTTGTCTAGAGGTTGCCGAGATTATCTAGGACAATATTTATCTACGTACGTACTCGGAACAGCAAAACATGATCCGAAAACTTCGCTAGGGCGGGGATATAAATGTGAGATTATAGCTTCAGAGTGGAATACATCGTTTAAAATATGCAAAAAAATATTAGTCCAGTCAATCTGTTAAATTTTTTTTAAAACTAAGAAGGTATTTTCGCTAAATTATTTGCAGATATAAACATGATTAATTTTAAAATAATTTTTTTTAAGTACCACATGTAAAAAATAACCATTTTCCCCAATAACTTACCAATAAAATACAAATTCTTGCAATATTTTGGAAATCTACATTTTATTATAATCAGAGTGTGACATAGAGCCAAATAAGAACTATTGACTCCATAAAAGTACCATATTTTTCACACAATAAGAGAAAGTTGACCCCCAAAAATGAAAAAAAATAGCATGCTTTCGTATTAGTTATCTCCCCTATTCCATTGAAAATACATGGGTAATTGAAATTCCAATTTCATGCTTTTCCCAGAGTTAGATTTTTGGGGACTTTTTCCTGTGTCTTATTTGTATATAATACTATAGATATAGGCTAAATTTCTTCTGTTGCAATTAGTTCAAGCTTTTAGTCTATTTTGACTGGACTATATCTTCAAAAATATCAAAAGGGCAAACGAAAGTAGAAAAGTCAGATGACCATGGTGAAGACAACAGAAACGCACGACAAACAACAGTAGGCAAAACACAAGACAGAATAGCACACCTAAAGCAACATGAAACCACACTTAAAGCAACATGAAACCAATTAAAATGGGGTACTTCTGAACGACAAGTAGCTCTCGCTCAACTGTAAATTCAGTAATCAAAGCCACTGGTAATCCCAATCGGTGGTAGTCTTAACCAGTAGTAACGACAATTGGAAGATAAAAGTTGTAATTTGTAAAATTGATATTTCGTATCGGTCACATGAAATGATGACATATAAAAAAATCCCTGTTTGAGATTCTTTCATACAGTCAACAGAAACCCTATATCAATATAATCATGATCGGAAGAACAAGCCCTTGCAGATATAATTCATATGCTAAAGCGACTGTAATATCTCCACATATGAACAGAATGTTTACAATAGGAAAATCAATCATTTCTGTTTCTGTAAAGCTTTTTTAAACCCGGCCTTACTGTAAATTTTTAGATGTAAGATCAAGGTATGAAACAGTTCTTTCGGTTTCTGTAGTGTCTCTTATTTGAAGTAAAAAGTGGTTTGACCCATTAACAAAATTTAGAATGTTTCATTAAAATATTTTATCCATACAGCGGAACGAGAAATAAAAGGCCTTTCTCCTCTGTTTTTCCTCCCAAGCCTATGCATAAAGTCTGTTTCATACGCATAAAGGAATGAATAATCTAAATAGGAGGTAGTTTGTAGCTCTTTGTCAAAACGTACGAAAATTTCCATTAAAATATAAAGAAATAGTTGTAGGCAAAGCCTATCGGTGAAGCGGAGTCAGTCCAGATAAGCATAACGTCTGCTGAGGGTTTTTTTATAGATCCCTCATTGACTTCACGTCGGTAAAGCTTACATTACATATACAATTATTTCCATTCTAAAGAAATTGTCATTTCAAAGCTGCAAAATAGCTTAAAGAAATTCCGCGAAACGTTGTGAACATTTTTCCCTATTTTTTTACGTCATAAACAGCATGACATCATTAAATCCCCCATGCTGGATTGTTTACTATTCCGGTGCAAACGAAGAAAATACAGAAAAACAACCAGTGGGAAAATACATTGAAAATGTTAGGAGAATGCATTGATATTCCACCCGATATACCATTAAAGTGCAGCTCCGCTTCGCTTATAAACTGTCTGGTATTTTGTATCAATTTATTTCATATGTACAGCATTAAAGTTGTATCTTGCGAAACTGAACATTTTCATATTTTCATTTTGTAAGCTATCTTTTACGATTACAAAGTTTAAGTGATAACAAAATTTTTGATGAAAGAGGAGAGCACTCTGTATTAAAAAGGAATTTCTGAAAGAAAGAAACAGAATAATAGAAATATGTCTCCCGACTGTCTAGGTAGTATTAATTTAAAATTTATCAATATTTGTTCAGAAATTGTCTAATCTTTTGTGATATCTATTTTTGTAAAAGTGTATGTTGCATCGAACACTAGCTAGTTTAGATCTATATTAGTATTAGTATTACAAATTGTATGTTTCCCTGCAATAACCCAATCCTCAAAAGTCAGAAGTTTTCAGTCCACTTCGAGAGGAATTGTGTATCAAGGATGGAGATACCTAGTGTCTATACTTTCCCCGGCACAACCTTTGCTT
The DNA here is from genome assembly GCA_032357055.1 of Geukensia granosissima. Classification (NCBI taxonomy): domain Eukaryota; kingdom Metazoa; phylum Mollusca; class Bivalvia; order Mytilida; family Mytilidae; genus Geukensia; species Geukensia granosissima. The sequence goes on from JAULBM010027910.1 coordinate 7,583, forward strand.
AGGTGAGTATTTATACATCAGGCTCGAACAAACGGACGCCACGTTATCATGGGTTATACCTGCAGGCGGAGAAATCGAACAACCTATATCTATAGCCCGGCCAACCTCAAGGAGGCAGGTTACTGAAATGCTCCAACGAAAAAACAACAAAATCAACGTTTTTCTTACTATCGTTGTTTGGCAAATATTTCATCATTATTTGCAGACAAAACCCATTAGGGTCAAAGCAATTCAATCAGTTAAAATATACAATATAGTTACATAAAATGTACATTTTTAAGAAAACAAACATTATTTTAACATATTAAAACAGGCTTATCCTTCTCGCCTTACTGCTTTATGAAACTGCTTAATTACCCAAAATTGGTGTTTTTAGAATGAATTTAGGATTTTTTTTTTAAACTAAATCCGTGAAAGTTTTTAAATTAAAATCAAGTTTCCATTTCAGTTCGTAAATTATTATTTAGATGACAACGAAGAAAAAAATTGATATTTATTATCAAATATATCTTGGCAACTTGTGCATAATCTCTGAACTCTTGGAATCTTTTTGTATCTTCCAACTTCAATTTGAAAGCATTGGTTACTTGTTCTAAATTTAGGCAAATTTTTATGCGTTTCAAAGTTTGGAATAAATAGATAATATATTGAAGACATGTAAACTAAATGTTTGCTAATATTTGAAAAATGAGATTACACGATTTCAATTGGAAGTTATAAAATTATTAAAATTATTATTTTTTTAGGGACCGGTCATTATTTATCTCCAGGTGTGGGCCAAAAAAGTAGGGGGTCAAAGAAAAAATAGCAGTACTTGAAGGGGGGTTATGTATTGTTTTGACTAATTGATGAGTACATTGATTACACATGTACTTGTGCAATATCTAGAATTTTTTACATATTAAATGTCTTTCGTAATAAAGCTATTTATGCAAAATGCAAAGGGGGCTGACCTTTTTTTTTGGTACTTAAGAGAGGGGGTGAGAATTTTTCTGTGTTTGGAAAAGGGGGCTAAGTTATTTTTTTCGGGAATAATTTTCAATCACCACTGGAGATAAATAATGTCCGGTCCCTTAATAGTAGTAAAACAATTTTACATGTAGCTAAATTGTTCTGTAGATTTCAGAACGTTATGTTTGACCGAGATTTATGCGGCAATACGTGGCATATATAAAATAACTAAGTTTTAAAAACACAACTTTTTATATTCACAAAATCCCAGAACTATCTATATACAATAAACAAAACCAAACCAGGTCAACATTCCGGTAAGTACAGTATTACGCTTAAAGCGCGACAACTCTCTAAAAGGAATTCGAAGGTACCAAAGGGGCAGACAGAAATCGTTAAGTCGGAAGACGGACAAGACCATAGCCAACAAAATGAAACGAAAGACAAACATAGAACACACAACACTACACTGAAAACTAAAGCTTTAGTAACACGAACCCTACAAAAACCAGGGTGAGTTCAATCACTCTGACATTTACCCTAAACTTATATCATATATACTTTATCTGCAAATGATTATTCAAAATTACGATTGAAAAAAGATGACAAGACATCAGACGATATATCTAAAATTTAAGGTGCCTATGAGATGCATTTTAATGCATCTGTCTGTCTTATCTTACGACACATTCGTCAATGATCTGACAATAATAACGAGATCGATTGTCCTTACAGTAAATAGATTATTATGTCTATTTTTATGAATGAATTAAGGCTTGGATCCTGACCAGACTACGAGTAATTGATGACACACCCAACGGATATTTATTGAAGTTGTCCTGGTAGCACTCGGGGTTATGAATGTGTTACTTTCAAAACAGTTTTAAGGTGTCAAATGTTTTCTATATTATATAGAATACACTTTAAAGATCTTACGGGGCAAAATGGAATAAGTACAATATGAAAATAGGAGGTGAGGCGTGATAGTCCGTGAGACAACCATTCACTAAATGACAGTCGAATGTAAACTTCTACAAAACAAATTTTACTTTATTTTATAGAATAAAATGCCAGCTTATTTTAATAAAACGATTCGAAAAACAGCTCAATTCAAACAAAGCAAAGATTTAAACCGGGAATTTTAAATTTAGAAAACGTAAAATTCAACTCATTTGGACAATTCATATAAATATACTGATATATATCCAAAGGATGAAAAATTTGAGCTTGGATTGAGACTTTCGTCGACTCATATGAAAATAAAAAATATTGGGTAAATATTAGAGAAAATAAACTCCAACCAAAAGAAAATGTGAGGGAGTTTCGAAATCATGTAAAAAGTGTTAACCGAAATATTACACGGGAAAGATAGCAACATACGTTTTTGAACGTTTATAAAAGCATGTAAAACGTACGTATAGTACCACGTATAAAAAGGGGTGTTTTTCAACGTACGTTTGACGGACGGTTTACAAACATAAATCAGGCGTTTTACGGATGTTTTGCATACTGAATAAGTCTTTGCCATTTCACAAAAATATTAAAAAGCTGCTGTTTTATATTCGTTTGTCGTGTGAGAAATTTCACCATTTTTCCATGCGTAAAATGCCTGAATTAAAACGCATGTTAAACGGATGTTTTTCATGCGTACAACATCCATCACGAACAAACATAAAACGTATGTTTTTCATACGTAAAACCTGTGATATTGTACATATGTTTTCATGCGTGGTACTATACGTCCGTTTTACATACGTTTTGAAGAAACGGACGTAAAACGGCTGGTGCTACATTTCCTGTGTAACACGGACACAAACCAATGACCACAGTTCCTTACTTGGGAAAGGCACATTAGACATTTAGTGGAGTTAAAGTAGTTCAATGGGATACCACCCTTCCCCAAAGGGAAAATACAAAGAAAACAAAAGCAGCAACAGACGATCCACAAAAAACAAACAGAAATCCTCAGATTCAACCAAAGAGTAAACAGAGGGGCAGAAGAATTTTTGTTGAGTAAAAATACCAGGGTAATTAATATTCCTGCAAATACTGTGATAGCTCACCATTAAACTATAATATCAGACAACATTTCTTCACAGTAAGTCAGCATTAATAATAGGTGCGAAGTCCATTTCTCTGGAAAAAAACACATATTTGAAAAAATTACCTTTATAAATTAAGATGATATCTAACAGCATTTCTGATAAAATTTTATAGTTATTTTACGTGCAAAGCTCTAATTACAACTTTTATAATTTGTCTGCAGTATATTTAACTGAAAAATAATATTTTTGTTTTTAAGCTCTATAACCCATTAGTGTTATTCATTATTTCACAACAACAACTATGAAGACTGACTCTTTAAGTAAAGAAAACTTCCTTGATAAGAATATTTAAATTTTCTAAATTACCTCAACCCCACTCACTATTTGCTAATTGAATTAAACAATGTTTAAAGATGTGGTTAAATATTATTGTTTACTTCACTAGATCAAACAAGGGATTAATTTAAATTGGTAGAAAATAAAGTATGCCAAATCGTCTCGGGAATTTTATTATGCAGCTCAGTTTGTCAACAACATCGTAAACGCATCTATAAAATGTTTCAAATGTCATACTTTGTAACTAATAATCTGAACAATTTGTGAATTAAAAAAGTCAAAAGGGACAAGATAGAAACATTGACCATCTACGATCATCTGAAACCATAACAACCAGGAGTAACAACATGGAAACAACAAGTGAATGGTGCGGCATGGAATAACTACAGCAACGTCAACAACTTATCAAACAAACTACAAAAATGAATGACCTTCATGCACAATAAGTTTCATTTTATTAGTCAACATTCAAAAGATTTTTTGTGTGTTGTAGAATAAAAAATTGTAAAATAAAGAAGTAGTATAAAGTGAACAATGTTGTTGCCTACAAATTCTCTGATTTATTAAAAAAGTGAAGAAAGAATAGCAAATTGTTATGAATTCTGAAAAACAATAATTCCTTGTATATTAAGGCTTTTGATAATTCACTAAACACGAAAGACATAAAGCCTTTGGTATTAGTTGAACATCGACTGTTCTTTCTCCAGCGATTTGTTTTAATTTTTAAATAGGAATCTTTAATGCCCTGCAGATGACTCTATATTTCTAAATTCTTAATTTTTCTTCATCTTCCTATTTGAGATGAGTTGTTGTATTTTGATATTTTCGTTTATTTACTTATAAAACATGAACTTTTATGATATCCGCTTACATGCATACATGAAGTAAACGAGAGCCTTGATTTGTATACAACTCTTTTAGTTAGGGTTAACTCGTCATTAAAAAAGAGTTTTCGCAAAAATTCCTATGGACTGCCTATTGAAAGTACGACCAAACTCTTAACATCTTGATGATACGCCACCGTATGCAACCTAATCTCGAGACAGAGCTAATACGGTTATACGATGTAATAATGATAATGATCATTATATAATGGAAAATCACTTTGAGAAAAACAATGTTTTATGTTAAGTCGCTATCGATTCAGATTAATGATAGAGAAAGACTAATAATGTTGTCGATTGAAGGCGTCCATACTATATCAACAATTATGAACATAAACTGGTTATTTTCTGTTAATTTTCGTATTACCAGCAGCTTATTTAGGCTAGACTTGATTTTTGCATTTCTTATTTCATTTTATATGTCCTTTCTAAATTTCAGCAAGGTATATAATTAATATTAAAAAAATGGTTTAAATGTCTAGCAGACATCACAACAAGCAAATATCAAAAGTTTAAATCAAGCGGTCCATCTCTTAATATCTGCCCTATTCAAGCTATTGAAAACCGCCAAGTCATTTAACAAAATCTTGATGTGCCCTGTGTTTTTTTAAACATTGAATTTGATTTTGTATCTATTATTTCGGACAACTCATGACAGATTTTGTTAGCTTTCTTTGCCTGTGTTTATCTGTAATTTGTTGAAATTACCCCGCATGCGTGTTCTTCAATGCACAGATGTAGTGTCGTCGACATCTAGCAAAGAATTCCGCTCAAACCGGTGCTAGGGGCCGTCTTGAACTTACAGTGAGGTGTGAGTTTTACTCCGTGTTGAAGGTGTCACTGTGACTTTGAGATGAAGAATAGCAATTCTTGGAATTTACTTGTAAACATGAGATTTTTGTGTCATGAATATTTACACCATATCCCCCCTTTTTTAAATTTCAACAAGCTAGATTTTAATCCCACTACTTTTATCAGGCTCTAAATATGTAAAAAGAGGAACAATAGCGGATGGAAACCTATAAAACTTGATTTGGAGTTTCTTTTACATTTTTATCTGTAAATTTCATAAAGAAACAATTATATGCTTATTTTTTATACCGCAAACATTTAGAAACAAAATATTATTCAACTTTTGCCAAACTAACAACAGTTAGGCGACTGTCTCATCTATGGTGTTTAGGATTTAAGCATTAACCGTCATGCTATTGGCGTTTACCGGGTCGATCATGTGTACGTTGCTTTGCTATTTCATATAAATACCTCGTTCTGTATACGACAGACGTCTTAATTGACAGTCTGTCGTTTTTTTTTTTTTCGCCATATTTAATGGTTCATTCATGCATACCACGAAATCTTTTCAGTCAGGGAATGAATGACTGCTTCTTGAAAGGCTTTCTTCAGTTTCCTGACAATAACGTAGCAGTGCTCTGTGTTTGTTGTTTATTGTCTTACTATTCCTCTTCCACATATATATTTAAAATCACTGGCCAGTCTTCTGAACCTTTCTCATAATTTATTTGAGTTTTTTTAAATCAGCGATGTATTTTGTTATGTAATTCTCAGATCTGCCAGATTTTGATTATATGTTTCCTTGCCAAATCATTCATTAGTTTCATACGACGTTATTTATTTTTCTTATCAATTTTTGTCTTATTTACGAATGGCACTAAAACGTTGTTTTCTTTTATTTTTCTGGTTAAAATGCTTTTCATTTAGGTCATCTGGTACTGCTCCTGACTTCATTTTCAGATGTAATGAGGGTTAACCATGTTTTATCCGACACTTTTGATTCGTTTCTGTATGAAGATAATATTTTTCCGTCATTAACTATTTTGAGTTTATTTCCCGACATTTTTTGCATTGTTATAATAAAGTTAAATTTCCTGATAGCGTGTCAAAAGTTACAGGCAAGACTTCGTCAACTATGTGTATCTAAAGGAAACTTGAATCTTGTATAGTGTCATTGAAATTTGATATCTGTGATCTAAGGCGTAGTATACTTGTGTGCATATACATTAAACTTGGTGAAAAATTTTTGAGTGGAAGACCCTAAAACAACTCGTTTAACATATCGACGAAATTCGACTGAACCGAGTAAAACCTGTTGTTGTATTGCAGGAGGTTAAACAATATGTATTGAGTATGAGCTAGTATTCTTGCTAGTATGTGGTTCCAAATGACATAATAATATTTCCATGACAAGGCCAAATGTTGTGTATTGTTAACAAGTTAGAGGGAATTCATTAGCCTAGTTGTAAGACTTGTCTGACATGAAATATGTCAAACAATGTTTAACAGGAATTTTCTGCATTTGTCAAAAATTCTAAAGCACTGAAAAAAATAAGTCATCAAGTCTAAGTAGTAGTTGTTCCTGCCGTCGAATTTGGCTTCGCATTTCAGTTTAATAGGATTGAAGTGTGTCTTTTGCTAAATTTGGAACTTGGACTTCCTACGTTTTGGTTCAGATGCTGCTGTACTTGAAATAGGCATATAGCATACAAAAATTCTTAATATCTATTCAACATCGGAAATTTTGTATTAAGAAATTAGTTTTACAGATTCCTGTTTAGTTTGTAATTTTTGTATTAATTAGTATTTGCATTTTGCGTCAATCTTAAAAACTTGTGATTCTGGATTGTGATATTATTATTTTATATCGTATTAATAAAAATAACCACACCCTATCGATGAAGAAAAATATGTGATTAAAAGACATTAGTCCATTTAATATCAAATTAAATAAATGTAAGGTTTTAAATAATATCTTTTGTAACTAAAATTGAAAATGACTAACTTTTAAGTTTTATCAAAGCAAAAATCTATAGTTAGATCTTTCGTGCCTGACATTTTAATTGACAAACTGTTAAGTTTTATCAAAGAAAAAGTTAGTTTTCCCAACAACATTAGTCAAACAACGTCACGAATTTATTATTCTGTAAATCGTTGACTTTTTGCAACCAAAATGTCATTTCTTTCCTAAAACTGCAGTAATGTATCGGGGTTTATTTCAATCAATTATTTGAAGATCAACCAATTAATGATGGGTTCAAAGGAAAACCGTCGATTATGGTATTTTAAAAGTGTACTCATCAAATAAGACAAAAGACTTTTTCTTCTTTGAAAGCTGCTATTACGTTATATTTTTGTTTATTTCTCTCTTTAGATATCACATTCAATTTCAAATTGTGATGGTTCATTTTTTCTATTTAGTTCACTTCAATTATCGAATCAGACATGTCAACCATGAAGTTGACAACAAATTATTTTACAAAAATTTCAAGTTATAATTTAAATTCTTATATCTTGAAATAAATGCTTCATTTGTTGTATTGCACATTATAGAGTTTATTCAAATCTTCATTAGGATATCCATCTAAATTTGGGATTGAAGAAGAATTGCTCGATGTAAAGTTTTTATTTTCAACTTGCCTTGTACATTTTTTTCGTTTATGGCATAAACTGAATTTTCATTATCCTGTGAACCACACTCCACCACACAAAATTCAAAAGGTCGTCCACAAATGCAAACAAACAAACTCGAAAGAAAAAGTCCATCTGTTTAAAAACCGAAACCAGCAGTTGATTTCTATAGTTGCACATATAATGATGATGATCGTATGTTAAGCATTCCTGCTACAGCTGGTATGGTCAACATTCTTTCCGTTCCTGGTCGGCCCAGAGTCAGAATAATGTGTCTGGGTAAAGTGGCACGTCTTCCTGCGGACTGTTGCTTTCGTGAGCTAACACGTTAAAAATCCGGCTCAGCGTGTCGGTCTAGTACAAAGCAGGGTTCATACATCATCACTCATCATTAATATATGCTCTCGTCCTGAATATGCATGAAATACTTGCCACTGGACGTTAAGCACAATTCAATCAATCAATGTTTCGTACCGGTACAGAGAAGGAGGTGACAAAAATAAACTCTTTCCATGACAGGTAAACCGACAATTTTAACAGCAATTCAGTTGATGTTGACCCTGTAGGAATATTGAATCGAACGCCTGTTGCAGTAATTAAGTAATTACACGTGATATATTAAAGTAATTGATGTTGTGCGTATCATCAACATATTGTCAGCAATAAACCAATTGTTATCGTTATGTCATGTGATTTGTCAATTGTTCCTTTGAAACTAAGATTATTGATTTAGCTTTAAATTCTTTAAAAAACAGACATGACTCATTTGTTTATAGGTTTAACTGAAATGACACAACCCTTAAATACTATAAGTCAATCTTCTGAATGTCATGAATTCTTGGCTTATGTAAATGTGCAGGAACATAAAACATCTTATAAACGAATGTAAGATATGGATGGTATATATCTGGCATATATTTTAAAATCTTTCTGTTATATTTTAATAGTAAGGCAGTAAAAAGCTTTCCGTGCTTGAGTTGTATGCTATTATTTATTTTGGCTTAATGGGATATATTTTGACAGATACAGTTTACATCTTTCCAATATTGTAATTTAAAAAATCCTGAGTGTAATCTTTACATTTGGCTTATCGGCGTTCATTTCTTCATTAACTGTATATTTCATTTGGTCCATAGTTTGAACAGTTTGACAAATATTCCCATTGTTTGCCCCCTAGCCTGTCTGATGAATGTCAAGCCGGAAAAGCGCAGTTTAATTTTGCCTTGTTGCATCACTCAGCACCCGTCGTGGTTTCCTTAATGTGAAAATCGGTGTCCAATCAGGATGTCAAAATACAAAATTATCAACGTTTAATAAAATGGAAAACTTAGATATTTAGATATGATTATTTCAAGGGGTAACTTCTCATCAGTAGCATTAGAACCGAAATATAGGAAGTCATAGATTCAAATAGAGCAAAAGAAGCACTCAAATCCAAACAAATCGTAATAGGAAGCCAAATCAAAATCAGGAGTGTTAATCGTGTCAAACCCGGAAGGAATCTACAACAGAATGAATTATTCGTCGTTTAAAATTACATGATCTAGTTTTTAACGATTTACGACAACCATTTCCCTTGTAAGTGAAAGCAGTAATGTTTGACTTCTTAATTCACATAAAATCCATACCTTCTGGTTTGATTTGGTGTTATATGTAATATGAATTCGATATAAGTATTATGTCATTCATGCTGCAAGCATGTTTGCATATGGTAAGAAAATTATTTATTTTTTATTTACTCCCTGCGGCTAGTGCAAAAACCGTCTATTAAAAAATGACAAAGACAATGTAGATAATGAAATGTGAAAATTTCTGTTGAAATTAATATCTGAAATTTATGTTAAAAGTGAAAATTCGCCAAGACTTTGAAAACTTCGCAATAGGTGCAATATAATATTGCAAATTTTATAAGAAATCTCTATGCAGGTTTATTTTAAAGCAATTTTAGTTATTCCAACAAACTGACATCGCGTACAGTGACGTTTCTTTTTTAAAAAAAAATGGATAAAATGATTCTTCTGAATTCATTTAATTGTCACTATTCAAATTTCCAGGAAGAACATATAGTAATAAATTGAAAATAAAAGCAAATTTATTAGGACGCGACAGAAAGCCGACAGACCAAACGAAAGGGGAAAAGTTGAAAGACACTGGAGGCTAAGGATCGAGATTACGGACGAGATGTAAACCTAAAAACTAACCTCAACTGTGAGCAATTAGGACCCCAACAAACAACCGGAATAGAATTGATTCACTTTTTCAATTTGGCATATTATCTTTGACAAATAAAATTCGTGAATGTTGGTTTGTTTAGTTAAAATCTATAAATTTCAGTTGGGTAAAGTGAACACATAAAAGTATTCTATTTCAATAGTAAATCCATTTCATCATAGTTTTATCGGAAATAATCGTTATTTTGTCATGCAACTTCACTATATATTTAATTTGCTGTCCAAAGCAAAGGGATGTCGTTATTGACGTGCTTTTTGTTATTCTTTCTCCGTTTCTCTAACAGGTTATGTCCTTTTGTCATATTATATGAATAGGTGTAATTATTTATTTTGGTGCATTTTACAGCTTCCTTTTCCGTTTTGATCACGGTTTATTGATGCTTGTCGTAATGGCATCTGTTTGAGTTAAATTTCAAATAAAATTGGGTAGATAATTGTCTCATATGTTTCTTTGTTAACTGATGATAGATCAATGTTTGGACTTTATTTCAATAAAACTTACTTACTTACTTACTTTAAATAATCATACCGAATCCCCTTTTTATATTGTGTTAAAAAGCTTTGCTTATTGACTAGTTGGCACTGCAGGCAAAACGAAATTCTTTTTAGCGAAAATTGATTTTTTTTTCGTTATTTAAAGCACAACATCGGTCTCAAATAAAGAAATCTTTTCAGCAAAACCACATTAAAAACGAATACTGTTTACATTGTAATTCATTATTTAATGCACAACATCAGTGTCAATATAAAAATGTTCATTCAGTTATCTTTGTACAATAACAAGTCTACAATATTGGTTAACATACATTTCATATGTGCAGGAAATATACGATAATTAAAATATTGCTGTTCAATTCGTTGCTTATTAATATAAGCACTGAGTCAAGTTCTAACTAAGATCTGATTGCTCTTAATTTATAAAAAGCGCGACCAACCAGGTCATATTAACCCAATAAATTGTAATCAGAACAATCAAATCCCTCCGTATTTAATCACAAGACACCTTTGTTCCGTTGTTCATGCTTCATCCCTAGTGTTTTCTAATTAAACTTGAAAGAAACCAGCTTAACTTCCGGGATCGGTATTTAATGCTTTCGGGTTAAATAAATTACTGACTCGGTTCTTTTTAAGTGCAGCATCTTGAGAATCAGTTCGTTGGTGTAACCTATAATGGTGATGCTTATTACAAGAAAATTCTGATACTGAGAGAAAAATGTAGACTTTTTAATTTAATCTTTTAAAAAATCAGCAAAATTCTTTTTTCAAAAATCTTGTGTATTCCGTCTGACAATAGAAAAAAGAGAAAAACTATGGCACCGTAAAAATTAAATGATCAATCGATTAAATCGTTGTTACAAAATGCAACGCCAATAATTCCGGACATACATACGGATATGGTCATGGGTATGTTGCTACAACTGTTTTACATTCATCGATCTATTGTTATTACATAAAACAAATATAAAATATGAAATATGCAGATCATTTAGATTGTTTTGAAACCATGACCTTGATATTTAACACTACCATAATCAAAATGTAATAGAGGCTTCATATGATACTCTAAGAAACAATAGATATTAACCGTATCAAAATCAACAAGTATTAGACCTTCCTCGTTCTCATATGGTTCGTTTTAAACTTTCACTGGGCATTTATACTATCAAAATCAACAAGTTTAAGGGCATTCCTTGCTTCGTTTCTTTTTGTTGGCCATGGTCTTGTCTGTATTCCGACGTAACGATTTCTGTCTGCCCCTTTGGTATCTTCGAATTCCTTTCATATGGTTCATTTTAAACTTCCACTGGACATTTACACAATTAACATCAAGAAATATAAGGGCCATCCACCATTTCATTTGGTTTTCATATAGTTCGTGTTACTCTAACTTCCACTGGACATTTACACAATTAAAACAAACAAGTATTTAAGCCTTCCTGGCGTTCATATGGTTCGTGTTAAACTTCAACTATATAATTACACTATCAAAATTAAGTGGAACAAGTTTAAGGGCATTCTTCGCTTTCGTATGGTGCGTGTTACTCTAATTTCCACTAGACATTTACACTATCAAACTCAACAATTAAAAAGGCCATACCTCGCTCGCTTCCATATGGTTCGTGTTTCTCTAACTTCCACTGGACATTTACAATTGAATCTAACAAGATTAAGGACATTTACCTTATCAAATACAACAAGTCTAAGGGCCTTCCACTCTTTCATATGGTTCGTTTTGAACTTCAACTGGACATTTTCACTATCAAAATCAACAAGTTTAAGGACCTTCATCGCTTTTGTATGATTCGTTTTAATTCTAACTTCCACAACAAATTTACACAATAAAAATCAACAAGATTATGGGCTTCCACTCTTTCATATGGTTTGTGTGAAACTTTCACTGGACATTTACCTTATCAACATTTACAAGTATAATGGTCTTCCACTGTTTCATATGGTTCGTGTTAAATTTCCACTGGGCATTTACCTTATTAAACAAGTAAAAAGGTCTTCTTCCATTTCATATGCTTCGTGTTAAACTTCCACTAGAAATTAACACTATCAAATTCAACAATTTGACGGGGATTTCTTGACATTTATACAATTAAATCCAACAAGATTAAGGCCCTTCCATCGTTTCATATGGTTCGTGTTGAACTTCAACTGGACATTTACACTATCGAAATCAACAAGGTTAAGGCCACATATCCCTTCCATATCGTTCGTGTTACTTTAACTTCCACTGGACATTTACACATTGAAAACCAACAAGCATAAGGGACTTCATCGCTTTCAAATGGTTCGTGTAACTCTTACTTCAACACATTCGTACTTTCAAAATCAACATATAATAGAGTCTTCGTTGTATTTATAGGGTTCCTGTTACTCTGATTACCACTAGAAATCAACACTATTGAAATAAATATTGAATATATCGCCCTCGTTTCATATATTTCATGTTATTCTTTCTACAACTGGACCATAATATTATTTGAATTAACAAGAATTAGAGTCTTTCTCGTTTTCATATGGGTCATGTTACTATTACTGTTATAGGACAAAAACATTATATATCAAAAGCAACAATTAATAAAGCTTTCCTCGTTTTTAAATGGTTTATGTTACTCTAACTGAACTGAAGTAACACTCTTAAAATCAACATGTAATGGAGCCCTTCGAAATCAACATGTAAAAGGGCCTCTCATTGTCATAGGACTTAGGTAACGGTTACTTTCAGTGGACTTTACACTATCAAAATTAACAAGTATAAGAACCTTTCTCGCTTTTTATAGGGTTAATGTTACTCCACTAACACCGGATAATTATACTTCTTAAAAAACCTTCCTCGTTTTCATATGGCTTATGTTACTCTTAGAACAACTGGACAGTAACCCTTTTCACTTGACAGTAGCATAACAAACTCAAGCTTTAATTGAGCCGGTCATATTTTCATGGGATTCATGATTCATGTAAGTTCAGCTTTACTTTTCAATAATTTAGTATTCATATTAGTATTAATTCGTGTTACTCCAGCTTTAGTTTTCATTGTAGTGTTGTGTGTTCTATGTTTGTCTTTCGTTTCATTTTGTTGGCCA
>JAULBM010027911.1:0-11146 GCA_032357055.1 Geukensia granosissima
TTCTTTGCGTTTGATTTGGCTTGTTATTTCGATATGTTTGGAATTGAGTATTTTTAACAAGCTTAAATGTCCAATTTTTTTGGTTTGATGCTGCTATTTTCTCCTTGAAATATGTTTACAGCAGAAATACATTACCATATTTATACAACATTGGTAAACCTTTATTTTTAGGGTAAATTGTAAATGTGTTTACTTGTAATTAGAATGTTTTAGATGGATGTCCCAAATCCAATCATACCACAGCTCATTTTTCTGTATCACTGTTTACAGTCTAAAAGGTGGAGAAAACATTTTGTACCAAAATTAAAAGTAAAAAGCAGTTATTTTGGGGCAAAACCGTACATTCTTTGTTAAAATATTGAATCAGGCCTCAAGTTACAATGTTTGCCATAAATGAGAAAAACTTGTTGAAGATAAACTTTCATCTAAAAATATGTCAAAACAGGCTGTTCGCTTTCTCCGTCTGGAGGTTGTGATCCAATGAAACCGTCTGGTTAACCCTGAAATGACTTATACCGTATTAGAGAATGAGCAATGTACCGTGTGTCTTTGAAGAAGCAGGAACTATTAAGTACCAACTATGCAAGAAGTGGTATAAATCAAATAAGGATAAGGACTCCAATTACTAGTTAAAAATAGGAGATGTGGCATGATTGGTGGGACAAAACAGCAATAAAACACGCGATCAGTTAAAATGGATTTAACAATTTAGATCGATACTGAAAACCAACAGCAATTACAATTACAAGTAGAATTACACATGATACTTTTAATTGATATAATCCATAGTTGCTTTCTAAAAAGAACGGTGAAGATGATTCAAATACATCATTGTCGGCGAAACCAAAACATACATTGTTCAACGCAACACAGAATAATAAAAAAAAATAGATTTCCTAATTGACAACATATTTATTCAGTTTAATGGAAGAATTTTCTAGCAGACGATCGGCGTACAAATGGGAAGTAATTTTGTTAATCTCCTCGCTGATATTTTTCCTCGCTCATTATAGGCACGCTTTTTCAAGGGCTATCGCAAAAAAAAAGAAAAAAATTAAGCCCAAACCTTCAATTTCAGCTTCCGTTATTAAGATAATGTTCTTTAACTAAACAATGCTCAATTCGCTGATTGTCTTCATCTTATCTACCAAAATAAGCTTAAAGACACAACAGACACTTCCAAGTCTACCTCATACCTTCACTCTGAAATAGACAATAGAGGCAGTGTTAATATAAAATTATATGACAAACCTGATGACGTATTCTTTCCAATCTTCAACTTCCCGTTCATTGGCAGTAAAATTTCAGCTGCGCCAGCATATGGTGTATATATCTCTCAGCCCATAGTTTTTCTATAGCATGTGTCCAATACAGCGACTTGCTCGACACGACTAAATTGTTGACACAGCAACTGTTCGGACAGGACTATGTTGCTCCTTGGTTGAAGTAATCATTTCAGAATTTTTATAATCGACACCACCATCTTGTTGGCATGAATGGAGTATCCGTTGCATAGATGAAGATGGATTTCCTTCTTTGAAGAATCGCTATAACCTAACACAGAATGTTCACTTTCTCGACTGGAGGTTATAATCCACTATTAACTCCTTCGATGGTTGTTATATTTGAATTTCACCACATTTTGAGGCCTTCTTCATCTTACCTTGGGGTGTGGATCTTTGTTTATTGGTCATTATGTGTAGATGTTTGTAATTTATACTTTTGTGGTTGTCTCACCGACAACCATAACAAAAAAATGGAAAATGCACATACAAATATTTGGTTCTAGAGAGGGACAAACCTTATTTTGTTATTAACCCTTTGATTCTATCAGATGATATTTGCGGAATGCTAGATTTCTTAATTGACAACAGTTTTGTAATGTTTGACGGACGTGTGTTTCAACAGATTGTCGGCATTCCAATGTGGACCAACTGTGCACCCCTTCTCGTCGATTTATTTCTTTAATCGTATGAGGCTAAATTTATACAGAGCCTTCAACAGAAAATAGAGGAAATGTTCAATCTTTTGGTTTCACGTTCCGCTATATAGATGATCTGTTTCGCTAAATAACTCTTAATTTGGTGACTATGTTGATCGCATTTATCCCATTGAACTTGAAATCAAAGATACTACAGAAACAAAAAGGTCTGCTTCATACCTAGACTTACCACTAGAAATTGATAGTAAGGGCGGATTAAGAACAAAACTTTACGAGAAGAGAGATGACTTTGATTTTCCGATCTTAAACTTTCCGTACATATCCTGCAACATAACAGCCGCACCTATATCCGGACGGTAAATTTCTCAGTTGGTACGCTACTCCAAGGGCTTATTCTTCTTATCAGGATTTCATTGATAGAGGTTGAAGCTGACAAGGCAGCTACTGAGCCAAGGATTCTCAGGAAACGATGTACTCACCCTGGCTTTTGTAGGGTTTGTGTTACCCAAGCTTTAGTTTTTAGTGTAGTGTTATGTGTTCTATGCTTGTCTTTTGTTTAATTTTGTTGGCCATAAACTTGTCTGTTTTCCGACTTAACGATTACTGTCTGTCCTTTTGGTATCTTCGAATTCCTTCTATTATTTTACGCTTTGTACAGATTGTCACAAATACAGGTGGGTGAGTCCAGATCTATTGTCATTTAATTGCTGCATTTAATCTTGTAAAAATACAATTTTTTAAACCTTATAATAATATAAGCATTAAACGATGATCTGATCGTGTCTGATGGTGTTTGTCAACCAGAATTGAATATTCCCATTTATCTTCCAGTACTGGAAAGTATGTTGGAAAGATGCAGTTAACATCTTCCCAACATTGTTATTTGTAAAATTTTCTGATAAATAAAGAAAATTTAAAGAAATTTTCTTTTGATACCACGCCCGTGGGCGGAAAATAACCTTCCGGACCACCTGACACTACTCCTGTTTAAAATAACGGGTTCGTGAAGTTCAACGTTTGTTTGTTTGTTCCCGTTTTGCTCTTTTGCTCGTTTCGATTTTTGTCTTGTAATTATGAATGCCTCTGATAAGATCAAAGTTGGGCATGACAAGAGTGCAGGGTAGCTAGATGTCGATTTTTTTAAATTCAATAGATTTACTTTGAAAGAATTAATAAACTCATTTGAGAAAACAAAAGAAGACTATTAAAAATAAACATTTGAAATTTCCAATCCGCTGGGATTTGAATAAATTCAAGATACAATTAAAACCAAAACATTGCAAATAACATATGAATTTGGTTGAATATATAGCACCAAAAATGTTTATTTGCTCGTTTTTTTGGGTCTTTTTTCGTAGCTAAAAACATGTTCTTTGTCAGCTTTTAAGAATGTCCAGTCTTTAAAATCCCAAAATCAAGAAGTAATATAATGCATGTACATTTTCTGATTGGTGGTTTTGATAATCAGTGGAATATAGTTTGAACTAAATTTACTTTGGACTAAACAATAGCTTATACTTTCTAATATTCAAAATTTTTAACTTTTGGAACATACTTCTCTAAATATATTGAAATAAACAATAAATGTAACAGGGTTTTTGTTTTTCATCTTAAAGTCACAATGTATATTGAAGTTGGATTTTAAATATCTCAAATTTCCATCGCTGTAAATTAAAGACGAAGTACCATTGGACACAAGTTTATAATTACGCTTCGCCAACTGCAGTTGTTCCATATAATTTTTCATATTTTGATTTCTGTACAAAGAGCCATATATTTAGTGTAATTATATAAAAATAGGAAATTGCAAGTAGCAACACTTAATTGAATTGGGTCAATATTTTATAGATAAAATTAAATATTTCGCTAAAATTTTACCAAATCCTAAGTTAATAACATGTATCATATCTTTAAATTACAAAATTACCAACGTTGAGAAATATGGAAAAGATTCTTATGCTCTATATAACTTTCAAGGAGTAACCTCTCACTAAAACATAGCCGAAGATCAAAACATAGCAAAAAAAATCACTCAAATCCAAATAAATCGAAATGGGAAGCCAAATCCGAAGGCAGGGACAAATACTAAGTGCAATACATTTCCGTATTTTCGGTGCTTTAGAATTTTAACAAATGCAAAATATTTCTATAACACATTGTTAGATAGTCTGACAACAATTATTATTTATATTTGTATTGGGATCAAGGAAACGGAGACATATTTTTTCTTTTAAATAATATAACATATTTATTTTTTCGGAAAATAATACTTACAAACTTTAGTTCTAAAATCTGGTACTTTTTTCTTTCTTATGAAAATTTGTAGAAAACTGAAGAAAATCGTGTTCTGTTTCCTGGTAAAGAAACAAGGGCCTTCTTCTAACTTCGATGATAATTACTTGTTTCTTAAAATTTACTTTTCAGCAATGCTATAAAAATTATTTGAAACATACACAAAATTTGACAACTCGTAAAGATATTCATTTCGTATGTATTCTTGCATTTGCAATAGTAGACAGTGCTTTTTCCATTCACCATTTTATGAAAACGTGAGACAGATCAATTCAACACTTATTCGTTTTGATCAATTCTGCTGGATTCGCCTTTTTATTTCGATTTCTTTTAACATAAGTGTGTTTGGATCTTTGACTGGCAATGTTTTAGTTCTCATACAACTGATGAAAAGCTACTCCTTGAAATGCGTAAATCTATATAGCATAAAATTCAAATTACTCATGCAGCTTTGGTAAACTTGTAATATAATCAAATATAGATACAAGTATAGAAAAATTAAAGACATTTAATACAGAAAGGTCTACTTTATCTAGAAAAGTATCATAAAAGCGGGTTAAGATGCAAAACTTTACGACAAGAAAGAGGGGCAAAAGCTAGGACTTTTAACTTGGTTGTCTTCATAATATTACATGAGGCAATAAAACAAAAAGAAACATTAATTTATGCTTAAGTTATAGGTTTTTTTTAAATCGCTGTATTAAGTTTCAAAGATTCTTAAAGTGTTCATGGTAATTAATTCAGGTAGGATTAAGGATGCTTATCATAATTAATTAATTGATTAGCTTCTTTAGTTTGCGATATCAAAAGAAAAGAAACGTCCCGAGTATTTGAGTAAAAATCCAGTATTCGATACTTAGTCTTATCGTGTGATACTCGAGTATTCGAGTACTCGTTGACCTCCCTTATTAAAATAATGAAATGCATGACTTATGTATAAAAATGTATATTGCTTTTGTTTTCTTTGATGTTTTGTTCGACCACTCGCTGCGGAAGGGTTGGGATCCCAATAAACAAGTTTAACCCCACCACATGTCTCATGTACCTGTCCAAAGTCAGGAATTGTGGTCATAGGTTTGTCTTTGTGTTTATTGTTCTGCTTAATGTAACTCTGATAACATTCAAGTAAGAGCAGTATTATTTTACGCATACACGATTTTTTGTTGGTGCGATTTAACGCATTTCACAAAGAGTGGTATTCCACCATTGTTGTGGAGACTTCTAGAGTTTTAAATTTTTCTTGGGAGTGCAGTCACTCTGACATTTAACCCTTTTTTTTCATTTTATTTTTAGAATTTTTAAAAGATCGAAAATATGAAAAGGTTAAACTCCTGCCACAAAACTGCTAAAAAAACTCCCACCACCAACCGTCGGGTATTTCAGCAATTCTTGCAAACAAGTTGGGAACTAAGAGAAAACCATGAAAATTGTGAAAAAAGTAACTGCAAAATTAAGAATGTCATTTCTAATGTTCTTTATAGAACAAGCTGTGGCTATTTATTTATGGTATGGATCCCGTTCTTCTCAAAGTCCTTAATAGGACCTGAAGTATTTTAATTCCACTGTCATGAAGCTGTCTTATGGACTATCATTTTCCATCTCCTATTTTTACATTACATTAATGCATGCAAAAATCTTGGTTCCGTATGAGAATCATTTTTCTTAAGCCACTCAATGTTGGTAAAGATACATCAAAACACAAAAATGCTGTTCTATTATGTACGTACAGTCCCAGTAACTTCCTGTTTTCTTTTTTTTTAAATTGAGTAAGCAGTGTTAAGCACGTTTATTGTCTTTGATTTTCATGCGCCGATAATTTCTTGTTTACAATATTACCCAGGGTCACATCTTCCCAAAACAATTGATTTGTTTAAGAAACACAGATTTAATTTCCTCTCGAAGTTTACGGCTCATAATGATATAAATGACAAAATTGGATAAACATCCAATCAAAGTCATCAGTTTTATACACTCTACAAGAAATATGAAGGTTTTTAACCTGTAAGTCCAACTACCGTTAAAAATGTCGGTATATATCACTAGCGAAGTTGCTGCAGCACTCTCGAATCGATTTATTAAAGCAGAACGCATTTGAAGGTCAACATCAAATAATTTAGTAGTGATTTTCAGACTAAGCCAAACGTATAGAATAACTTGTGGAATTTCTGATATAAGAAATACAAACAAGACAAGGATAACCATTACGACTGATCTCCGTTCTTGACGTCTTCTTTCGGTTTGTAGATATCGAAATCTATTAGAAATCAGTTTATATGTAATGTATATTGTAGAAATTACCATGATGATGAAACAACTTGCTACCATTACTGTCTGTATAACCATGTAATATACAGAGGAATAATCCAGCAATATCTCAGATACCTGGTGTACAGAACACTTATTGTCTATGTCTATGTAATTAAAAGAAAAGTGCCTTGGTAAAGCTATTGCAAAAGGTAGTAAATAGCACACAATGCACAAAACTGCAGCTTTTTTATTCGTTAAATTACGTCTGGTCCATAAAGGAAACATTATTGCAATTAACTTCTGAAGTCCTAATGTTGCAGTAAGCACTATAGAAACATTATGGAAAGTCTTTGATAATATCGATACATGTGTCGCAATACTACAGTATGGATATTCTAAGTCACACTTTTGAATTTCAACAGTTTCGTTAACCAGATATTCACACTGACAATGATTCTGAAATAATGGTTCAAGTCCGTAAGAACACGCAGTTGTCATTCCATCAGCCAGAGCTAGTCCTTGCATAATGATTGTTACAGGCGATTTCATGTTCTGACGAGAAAGAATTCCTAGCAAGAACATGTTAAAAATTATGCCCACATATGAAACTGCAGACCCCACAATATGTACATCAAACAAATGTTTCTCAGAATCCACATAAAAGATAAAATAAGAATAAGTCATGCTGCTGTTGAATGAAATATTGTAGTCCATATCCGAATGATGCCTCCATAAACGCGTATAAAAATCTAGTAATAACACATCAACACTGTGTCATTAAAATTAAATTGAAGAAATTTCCGTTATAAGCCAAATTAATTGTCACAGAGAACACAAATTCATTTAAGCAAATCTATTATTTATACATAAATATGTTTATGAAACAATTGGATTTCTTCATTCTTATTTAAATTTTATTTGCCATTGTTGTCAGCCATCATTACTGGCTCTATTTACTATTTGATAAATACGGCAGTAATTGTTAACAAGTGTGCTATTTAGGACAGTTCCATTTTGCTTGTGTTTTTGTAAATAACGTTGATAAGACCATCCTTAATTGATCCGGTGCACTCTTATACGATTTTTATAATATGTTTTATAGCTTTTATTTTCCTTGATGTTGCCTTCGACCTCAATCGCGAGGAGATCTCCAAAAACAGGTTTGACCCATCCACATGTGCCCTATGCCTGTTCAAAGTGAGGAGTAGAGGTCATTGGTTGGCTTTTGTCTTTACGTCACTGTGAGGCATCATTTGCTTAATTTATACAGGTTCCATTTGTTTAAGTACATTCTATCGTTTTGCCAAAATATACACTTGGCCATATACATGGAAGTTGACCTTTTCTGAGTTAAACATTCAACTTAAGATGCTTGCATGCAAAATCTATAAACCATAATGGCAAAAAACTTGAAGCAAATACCATTGTTTTACTTCAAGTTACAAAAGTGTTTTGTCCGCTGGCTAGTTTTATGAGTTCTGAAAGCCATATTTTTGTGACAAATGCTAATTTTGTATTCAAGATAGAATCCTTTCAAATGTTTTATTTCATCCAATTTTATTGTTTAACTATCCTCTAATATCCCCCTGCAAGCATAACCTGCGATTTTCTTATAAGAATTTTGCTTGAGAAAGTCTAGTGGTCGGGGGGCAAGACGACAAAAAGTCGCGTAAGTAAAGAGATTATTGCACCCAAAGAACACACACCTAAAACATGTTTTAAAAGTTAGGTTTATATCTAAACTTCATTTTGAAAGAGGTCTTCATCAATTCGTATCGCCAGATTTTTGTATATCTTCCTTTTTCCAGGACAGGGGTGTTACAGGAGAAAATGACCTTCGATATTCGACTCGTTATACCTTTATATTTACATAATATTTGAAAAATTTACTTCAATTAAATGAACAACTTGTGCATAATGTTTCAATATTTCATAGAATTTCAAAGATTTTATCATTTTTGAGTTAAAATTAGTCTATAATATTATGCCTAATTTCCGCCAATTTGGACACGTAAACTTTTTAATTTTTCATTTTCTTGGCAAGATATACAATATTTTTGTCGTACCACTAAAATATATACTTGCACAATTATTTGTGCAAATTTTTACTGAAAATCAATCAATTATTAAAGATATTCACTTTGTTTTCTCTAAATTTCGTTAAGCGAAGAATCCGTGCAAATCCCGGAAGTATCCCACTCCATGTTGACTATGAACAATTCACCAAAAATTATTACTTCATTGTTTATATTGCCTATAGTATTTTTGTCGAATATTTATGCCTATTCTTTTAAGTTTTAGAAATGTATTAGAAGTGGTAGTGTTGTGTGTGTGTGTGTGTGTGTGTGTGTGTGTGTTCGGTTTTTGTGGTACTTTCTTCGTTTTCTGTGTTAAATGTATTACTTCCAGAAGTGCATGTATTACACTAATTAATCAAACACCGACCAGGCCTATTGTTATTCCGAAAAAATGTCACAGTTAGTTCGACTATGTTGTTTTTTGGACAAACAAAAAAGTTTACATTAGCCCGGAAAGTTTGAATATTGCTGTTTATTCCGTCGAGTTAAAGATTTGATTGTAAAAGCTAAGACCGATAAACCAATATTGCAGGCATTGTAAGCAGTTCAGTAAATATTGCCTAGTAAATATTGGCTATACAATGAAATTTGTTAGTCATTGGAAATGAAACTTGTAGCTTGTCCTGTACAACAACCTTGCTTGAAGTTATTTCAGAAAGAGTATTAATGGAATTAAAATTAAGAAATTGTATATACTCAACAGGTGTTTTCGACTTATTGATGGTTTGCGAACCGTACCACCACCTACAACAAAATTCTTAATTAACTATTATATAATGAAAAATTAAATGCATATTAAAATTAGTAAACTTTGGACAATATAATTAGTACATAGCAATAGCAAAGACTGTCGTTCTACGCGAAGAAAATTAAATATCGGACATGCGATACAGCTGCACAAAGTTTATATGAATTTGGTTCCTAACAGCTGTTTAATTAATTGAAGACCTGCATTTTCAAAAGTTTTGTTCCGTTAAGGAGGATGAATGACATTATCTTAATAATGTGGTCAAATTATTAAATATCTATGTAAAGCTGACACATTGGTCGCAAAATGAACCAAGCTAGCTTTTTTCAGGGAAGGTTCAGACAAAATCCAACACGCTGACTGTCCGATTGAAGAAAGTTTTTTGTGAGTATAATTGGAAATTGCAAATATATATATTATAAATTCTTTTGAAATGTTTTGATTGAGTCGAGTGATTGAGCTAGTTCTAAGGATTGCATCTGATTTGAGCTGAATGTATCTTGTGTCCCTGGGAAGCAAGTGAACTTTTTGTAAATTCCATACATATACACATTTGAATGGTAAAAGTGTTTATGTGGACTAAAGATTTCGGCTTTTTTCAGCTCTGGACTAACAGAACATAAAAACGACTCCTGTAAAATTATATCAATTTAGTTATTTCAAAATTTTCCAATTTTAGCCACTCATTATAGCATATCTACGAAATAATTCTCTAACATATATGTTTTACAAATATTGCTGATAAAAATTGTGCTTAGGAGTTCTAGGTCACAGTGAAAACAAAGTAATATTTATAACAATAGTTAATTCAAAGAATATCTTAAAAAAAACGTCTTTTATACTTTGATTTTGTTTCGGAAATTAGTTATGTGTTTTACACATCATATTTAAATGATAAAAGTATTCAAACAATGACACGATTGATTCAAATTGCTCTTTGAAATATTTAAATTCTGTGTCGCATGTTCCTGTCTTATAGTTTTGGTTTATTTGGTGGGTGAACTTTGAACCCTGATTCCTCGTAATTTTGCGATAAAATATTGTGACGATCACTTTTAATCGATCTTTCAATAATAATGCCCGATTGAGGTGTGTTATCAGAGGGTGCATAAAAGTCACAACTTTTCAGTTTCCGCCGCCCGACTATAGCCATACCTATTTCTAATGCAAGGTCAAAAAGAAAAATATTCCATAATTATGAAAAAAATGTATACTTCGGTGAGAATCACTACTGAAGGTGACACTCAGGGCCCATACAACAACCTTTCCACTTGTTTGAGGACATTATGTGGTGTTGCCAACAACTTTGGTATTTTTGATGATAAATGTCGGGTTTAAAGGTTGGTGTACAGACTCTGAGTATCACGTTTAGGGCTAATACCCACCTATGCAAGTTGATTACTTTACAAATGTTAGATTTTTAAAAATAAATCACACTCGTGTATCCTTTTGGACCGTAAAATTATTAAAATTAATTCTTACTGAATGCAAACTAATAAAAATGAAACTAAAACATATATTTTTATTATCAAAATGATAATCAGTGCACAAAATTATAAACAATATAAAACCATTCATTTCAAACCAAACTCTATCTATGTCTTCAAATATTTATGTCCATCAATATCTGTTTAACGATTCTGGATAATGGATAATCTGATATGATGATTTTCGGAGCTGTTTTTAAAACTATTCTGAAAATAAATCACGGTCGTTAAATTGCTGTATTGTGTGTTTATTTAACTGCCAAAACTTTCTCCCTAACAACAATATTTAAAAATTAATATCAAATGCCAATTCAAAACAAAAAAATGCAAAAGAAATATTTACTCTGCAATT
>JAULBM010027922.1:0-11146 GCA_032357055.1 Geukensia granosissima
AAATATCTTCTCCTCTGAAACTTGTTTGCCAGAAGGCAGGTGAGCGATACAGGCTCAGCCTCCTGAGCCTCTTGTTAACTATTGCTTCAGCTGCGGCAAAAAATCAGAAATCCAACGATATATAATATGATATAATTCACTTAAAAACTATTGATACAGGTTCACTTTTGTTGTAACAAAATTCGTTTGGTGTACTTTAGTATATAAATTTGTGTATTAATTATCACAAATAAAGAAATAAATATCCCCATGCCTAGCACGAATAGGTATAACATAATGTGTCCACTGAAACACGAGTTTCGACAAATACCAGGGGTTAAAGTCCAGGACATGGGTTAATATTTTACATGATCCAATCAGTAAAAACCATTTTTGTACAATTGACCAGTCCAGTTGGTAGGGGAAAACCACGTAGGGAGATTTTAACACATTTTTTACCACCAATTTTCTGTAAAACGATCATGATATTTTACATGCAATCTGTTAAAATCTATTAAGAATTTCAGCATCTCAATGTCGAGTACGTAATTTCTGTTCAAAATGATATAATAAATTGTGTAAAAAGTTTGGCCTCCAAAAGTTGCTATAAAAATGGATTTTGACCCAAAAATACTGCAAAGTTTTGTGCAGTATAAGGTCGAAATATGTGTAGAATTGTGGAGAAATTATTCCTTCTTAAGTGTCATAAATTTTGAGGACAACCGTCAATTTAGTTTTAATAGTTGCAAAAGTGCAAGGTGGTATATGAAACATCGAATTCCCTCACAAAATCTCGATACGGACTATAATTAATAATGGTGATGAATGAACCCTGCTTTGTACTAGACCGACACGATGAGCAGGAATATAACGTGATAGCTCACGAAAGCAACAGTCTTGGAGGACATGTCACTTTACCCAGACATATTATTGTGACTCTAGACCGATCTTTGTTCTAACTCCTTAATAATACATGCTTAGCAGAGATTCAGCAAATACCAATTTTAATGTCTTTGTTTTGACCCGTTGTGGATCGAACCCATGACCTTCCACAATCGAGGCGAGCACGCTAAAAATTACACCACCGAGGCGGAAGGATATGCAGCTCCTGTTCAACTGCTAACACCTGTCTTGTTACTTCGAAATCAAATCAACACTTCACGTATATATTCTAGAATTCTGTATACGACGGTGGTCGAACTTACCATAGCCGTACATTTTTATTTTCATGGTTTTATATTGCAGGTTTATACAGAGAATGGTCGAAATACAAAGACAATATTAACATCAAGTTGTATTGATGAAGTTAACAAAAAAATTGAACACAAATTGTCTGAAGCACAATTTTATGATGTATTGTACGAAATGATAACGCAGTATAAGTAAGTGTCATACTTACAGAGGGAATATCCTAAAATAGCTTAGAATGAATCATTTCTTATTTAATATATGGTAGATGAACTTCCCGCAAGAAATGACTGCCTATTTTGGTTTATTTTGATTTGAGAACCTCATACATGTAATACGATGTTTGGATCTTCCTTTTATTTTGATTCAAATGGTACTGGTTAGGGGTTTCTCCGTGAAATGCCCATATAGCATAACACAAAGCACCATATTTATTCAAAATTTATTATCATATTGATAAACACGACACAGTTTGCGACAACACATCTCTTGGAGTTGAGATTTCCAGCAGTCTGAAATCTCACATTTCGTAGTCTAAATTAAAATTTCTCCACTCACAATATAATAGGTGACAGATGGTAAGGATAAAAGTGCCCGTTCAGTTATTGGTTTTAGTATATATATTTTTTTAAATTCAAAGTTAAATGCATTTTTACCAATAATAATATTGAAAATGTATTGAGCATTTTGCTATGTTGTATACGTCTTTATAGCGAGGGGCTATGTGAATATAGAAAATTCAGGCACATAGCACCTTTATGCACTAAAACCTCGTTTAGAATTTCGAGTTTCAAACATAAGTCGAAACAAAAAGCAAAATTCAGCGACAGGGACATCTACTTTGTGAGTTCCAGGATTAAAAAAAATTTAATGAATACCACAATTTATAAAAAAAATCTTGTCAAAAAGGTCTGACAGCTGGGCTGGTGAATAGTCTCGGGAATCTCTGATACGCCGAACAGCGGCATCGACCCAGTTGTTTCAAAATATATATTTACTTAAATTTTTAATAGAAATAGTACATTTTAATATCATTGTCGAAAGGGAGGTAAATCAAAGTGTTACATTTTCTGCAAGAATTAGGCAATCTGGATAAAAGTGAATCATAGCAAACAAAAACGCTTAAAACTTATTATAAAGGAGGTTTAAATTAAAATCTTATATCACATTTGGCATTTACAGAAACAAGCATTTTCATCAATAGTAATAAAAATGGAATTTTTAAAAATGTACTATAAAAGCTATATTATGGGTGATAAATCCACCAAAAATTAATAAGTTTACTAACATTTTCAAAAAAAAAAATATCGAAAACTACATATGCAATAGAAAAAAAG
Source organism: Geukensia granosissima (assembly GCA_032357055.1). Lineage (NCBI taxonomy): Eukaryota > Metazoa > Mollusca > Bivalvia > Mytilida > Mytilidae > Geukensia > Geukensia granosissima. The sequence goes on from JAULBM010027922.1 coordinate 2,505, forward strand.
TTTTAAATTTTTGTTCAATACCTGAACAATTAATGTTGTATAAGCATAGTAAATTTTTATATGTGATATGCCATTGAATGAGTTTTAGAGAAACTTCTACTTTAAATTTGTTTATGTAAAATAAGTTTGTTACAAGTAAATAGATAAAAATCATAGCTGAACAATCTTACCATTCAAAAACACCTGATCCCATTCCTAATTTGTACATGAGTTATTGGATTCCAAGATTTTGCTCTTTTTGTTTTCGTTTTATTTTGTAGTATTTTTTTCACATTCGTCTTATCTCATTGAACTCTGCACTTTTGATCTCTCACATTGGTATTCTAACCTAGATTTAAATCAGATTGCTTTATTTTAAAAAGTTGAAATATTTAAAGTTTTCTTTCTTTATATGTTAAAAATATATTAAAAAAATATTAATGAGATTTTTTTTAGATATTTCACTATTTTTATGTAAAAAAAAAATATATTAAAAAACATTTATGAGATATTGCACTAAATGGATATATTTTGTTTTGTAGAATAATTTTATCCGTTGGAAACTGTGATTATATTTTACACGACAGAAATTTGACACTAGCATCAATCGCTTCGGGTGCATCGTTTGGATTGGCGGTTCTCTTATTTTCTATTGTTGCTCTTTTGCGACATAGAAAAGACGGACCATGTTCTGCAAGATATGAAGATGGAAAGCAATATCGCAAACAACATAAAAAACCACTATACCATACCAACCCTTCATATGAAGAGAACGGACATAGTGAAAATGTCTCTAGTGATTTAGAAATTGCTAAAAACAATGAAATCATAGGCCAGGAGAAAAATATACAATAAAGATGAACAAGGAATTATTCTTTTCTACATGCAAAATAATATTAACCTAAGCAACATCATTTTAATATTTAGCACAACAAAAATCTCCAAAAATAGGGGAGAGTTGAAAATATGTAACGGTTTTCACTTCAGGAAGACGTGGAAGTCAACATGTTACAAAAATCAACTTCATTTATTTTTTAAATGAATAGTAATGCAGATAAGATGAGCTTTCAATAAAACTTGCTAAAACACAACCAGTACTCTATTCCAATGAGAAAGATACATTATAAAATCATATTGCCCATAAAAATTCTACTTTCTCTGATCATATTTCATTCAATGTTTGAAATTCTTCCTGAGCCAAAGTAATCACTTGATAATGACATGAAAAGAGAATTCAAAGTAACTGACTAACACACAAAATGTGAAACTTTTAAGAAAACAAGGCAATCAGTCATATACCTTTGCTTTGAAGTTAATTTGATTTCTACCATGCCGGTCACAGCAATAACTGTAGTAGAAAATGTAAGAAACATGTAGCACAAAGGGCCAGACAAAAGGACATAAGTCGACTTTTCATCCTTCAAAACGCCTATATCAGATTGCTGAATATACCCGTAAAAGTTATCTCAAAAAGCGCACGAATCAAATGTGAGCAAGATAAATAAAAAGGCATACTCCCAGCTTTCTTCCCGCTCGCCAGTATGCGAAGCTTTTGTCTCGTTCGCTATGCTCATTCGCCACAAATCTTCATATTCTGGCTTAAGGATTGATATCAAGCTGTCAAAATGCGGATAACATATACAGACACAGCAATATCGAGAACAAAAACATGACACACACTGCACATATAAAACTAAAACCAAACAAAACAACGAACAATGCGGAACCAAACAAAAATCCGGGAATGAACTCAGGTAGTCCGGAACACTCCTTTAAAGACTCCCGTCGCATTGTTCATTTTTGTATTTAATACATGTACGATATTAGGAGTTGAAATGCATTGTGACCTTTACCGGAAATCCCAAAGGAAAACAATACTAACATATGGTTATCAACGATCTTATCTTTGTAAGCCGGATTGCCACATGTGTTCTTAATTGTTAGCTTATTTTAAAATTAAACAGCCGCTGTAATGATTTTTGCAGACAAAAATGATATTATTTTGAGCCTTATGTGGTTCATGTGTCCAAGACAGCGATTTTCTAGACAGAGGTGCTCCGTTGACACAAAAACTGCTTACACAGGAATAAGTTGCTCCTCAGTTGAATTCATCGCTCCCGAAATATAACGATCAACACCACATTTCTGTCGAATTCTACGCCTGGCCTGGGGGTTGGAATCTAATGTTACCTTCCACTTTACCGTGAATTGACTTATACCGGTCTTTAAAGAGACAGGAACTGTTTAACCTTCCGGAAAACCTGAGTTCAACCCGTTTTTTTGGCGGGTTCCGTATTGTACATAGTTTTGTGTTTGTATTTAAGCTTTCTTTTTATATGTGTCATGTTACATCTTGTTCTTGTTCTCTGAATTGCCTTGTGTGTCGATTTTCCCTTCTGTCTGGCACTTCTTCTGCTTTATCGATCGATATTTGATTTATAGCACGTCTTAATAATTGTTAAAATTTAAGTTACAGCTTTGCGAACGGCTTCATGAACTTAAGTGGAAATTGCAAGAGAAAACAAAACTAACGTATATGGTTATCAATGATTTCCTTTTTGAAAGCGTTGTAGCATTGAAAGTAACGTGTGCTATCAATTGCTACTTATTAATCAGCAGTCGTCTTTAATGCTTGGTGAAGACAAAAATGATATTAGTTAAATCCTTATCTGCTAGCGCACGACACCATATTTTTCTTGAAGGATAAAATGAGTGTTAAAAACATCTGGATCTTTGAGAATAGATGTCGCTTTAGAATTTTTTTTATCTAAGTTTTCTTATTATTTTTTGAAAAAGTGAACTGACCGATATTTCCCATTTTAAAAAGTTATCAACAACCTCCTTCTCTCGTTTTGCACATGTAGTAGCACAGTCCTCTACAGAATCTATCAGTAACTTAAAGTTTTATTATTGACAAATTCAAGCAGGCCATCGATTGATAGTATCTGCGTTTCAGGTGATTTAAAATGTCGATAGCCATGACTTCGAATATCGTTAAACCTAGGATAAATTACCTTTACTATCAATTTTGTCGTTGCATCCATATGGCATTGTATTACTCAGCTTTCGCATTGAGTATTCTTCTCTCTGTCTTGATCATGAAGTATTAAATATATGAGCCATTAAACGGATAATAAATCTTTTCTAATATCTTTACTTTCATCTCCCCCTATGGCAACTGGGTTATAAATAATGCCGGAACCCCTGATTAAGGGCGTCCGATTGTTGAATTGGACGTTCATATACTTAACCGCCCTTCCGACAGGAAGTGTTGGGAAGAATATGCACTCGATATCTCTGTCCTGGAGACACTGGTTCTCCAAAAGGGGCGTTCTTTTATATGTTAGATGTATAAATTTACAATCCGACCAAAGGGAGACTTTAGAACGTTAGAAAATGCAGACCCCTTGCAACAACTCAATTTGAGTGGTCAATAGGCCAGTTGCAAGGCTAATTTCCCATTTCTTGATTTTTTTCAAGTGGCAGTTAATTTTTCCCACCCTTAATGTTCCCGGTTTATTATCTAAACTTGGTTTGTTGTATTTTACTTCTTCTTGTTTTGAATATGGTTGAAATATTGCTCGCTGGACGTTAAGCAGCAGTCAACCAATCAACTGAACTTTCCTCGTCAGGATTGAGTGGTCCGGTTGATCGATAAACTAAACAAAGAATGATATAACGTTATTGGTTTACACATCATCTTTGTTATTGTTTACTTAACGTTGTTAGCGGAGTTGGAAAGACTAATGACAACGGTGATCCTAGGGTTGCATACCTATAGGTGACGAACGAAAGAAATATTAAAGACGCTCCAGTGTGACCAGGTTCGTGTAAATACCACCGAGAGCACTAAAACAAAAGCGAACACCCGTGTCAATACCTCTTTATGTGCAACTAAACTACGCGAAAAGCCTTTTAAAGATCTTCAAGTGTAAATAATACGGCTATTAATTTGATGTTTTGACTTCTTAAAAATATTGAAGTAGTTGTTATTCGAAATTTACATCGAATTACTTTGTGGAATGTAATTTTAACATTTTTGTTTGCAAGGTTCGGATCTATTTATCATGACTGTTATTTTTGTACTGATGTTTTTCTTATTTTATTATTAATATTATATTAACCAACGACATTAAAACTCAGGTAACATGACATGTGTTACTGAAAGAATAGGCTTTACTTGCCTTTCTGAGCACCTTTAATAACCGTCTTCTAATAATTCTTAGCTTATTCTTAATTTTCATCATTTCGACATAAAGATAGGACAAATTAATTTAACATTTTCCCTACAAGTATGAAATGTTTGGAGGTACCGGTAATTTATTCAAAATAGATATGAACGCACAAAAACACAACGAAGTTATTTAAATTAACATTTTTTTTGTATTTGGTAGATCTTTACTTGGGCAAAGTTTGGTTCTAATGTTTTGTGTGATCTATATCAAAATTAAAATCGACAAAATTGTAGTATCAAATTTTGAGTGTTTTCGATTTAAAAGCAATTTCAATGTGTTAAACTATTGTAGAATTAATTATACTAAAACTAACTCACTGTTGGATTTTCTATTTATAAACATGTTTCCATACAAACGACACAGAATAATAAATATTAGCTTATTTTTATTTTTAGTCTTAGTTTTTGGCCACAAAAGTGCAAAAACAACCCTTTGGCTAGAAAAAACTCTAAAGACCGTCGGTCGAAGGTAATGAAGAAATAGTAAGGATTTTTCATGAATTATTTTAAAAGGGCTTTTTAAAATGTATTCAATAGAATTGTGAAAAGATAAATAAGGATCAAAGACAAAAAATGATTTAGAATAAAAAAAAAAAAAACAAAGAAGTTTGAAAATCATACCAAAATGCTATAACATGACAAGAGAACGTCCTAAAGATTAAAAATATGACGATACTAGCGCTCACGACTTGGATCTGTAGATAATTCTATAAATATATTATATAGTTTCTCATTACTTTTTACATAAACCTAGTAAACCTAGGTTCTATTTACAGATAAATTATTGCATTGAAATACATTGCAAATCATTATTTGACTAATGTTATGAGGTTCATAAAAACGGACAGTAGATCCTCAGTAGGGAAGGTTTATACCCAGAAACATGTTCAACCCGAAAAATTATTCATTTGCATGTCTTAATTAAGGAAGGTTTTATCCAGTGGATTTCAATCTTTTCATTTATGTTAACTTGTAAATGTTACTTGTTTTACATTGTATACTTATCTAGCCGACAGTTGTTATAATATTTGAATAGCATCCATTTTATTTTAGGGGTTTATACATATATTTTCGTAAGGTGAGGACAAATGACCGATATGGAAAGCATCATGGCAAATATGACGAACTGTAAAAGTTTGTAAATGACACGTATCGGATGGTTTGTTTCAAAGACATTCATGCCACATCTTTTTCTCTCTTCCACTCATTTTCTCCCTCTATACTTATACATTGATTTTCAACCCCATGTTTGTGTTAGCTGTATTTAAAATGAAATTAATTGTTAATCAGTTGAAATAACCGTCCAGCCAGATATTATGCCTCAAAAACAGACAAGTGAATCAAAAACTTAAACAATCTCCGAAAGCAGAGGCTCCTAGCTTCCTTAATCAGTCAGTATTTTTGACGTAGGAAAAATGAGCACTCTGTTTCGGAGATTGACGTAGGAAGAATGAGCACTCTGTTTCGGAGATTGAAACTTAAATGGAAATACACAAACCGATAATACCCATAATACTTCTAATTTCTTACTTTTGCTATATTTGTTTTATGTTAGAAAATAGTGATAAGAAGGTGTTCTTTCATTTTTTTTGTTCTATGTAAATGCTGAGTAAAACACAACCAACCGTTCATGAAAGAGAAGGAACTTTTGGTTTTGAAACAAAATGTTAAGGACAAGAACAAATGATTGCTGTAGCAGCCAAATGCCATATAATTTTAGCAATTTCAAAAAGGTTAATTTATATATAGGGTTCGTGTTACTCCAGCTTTAGTTTTCAGTGTAGTGTTGTGTGTTCTATGATTGTCTTTCGTTTCATTTTGTTGACCATGGTCTTATCTGTCTTCCGACTTACGATTTCTGTCTGCCCCTTTGGTATCTTCGAATTCCTTCTACTTGCGGTATGACCAATCTCTTACAATTATTGACACGTACTATTAAGAGGTTGAAAATTAATTTGTCATGCCATCATTTTTTAATCCGATTTTTTCCAAATATTATTCCTCTTAAAAACTGCAACATATTTTGTAGTGTGCCGGATGTTATATAATATGGGTCAAAGGGTCTAAAAAGCAATTTTTCAATTTATGAAAATGTAAATCGCGGCCTATAGAGGTTCTTAAACGTCCAAGGTTCAAAATAGTTTATAAAAATACTTTTAAAAAAAAATACATTTAAAGTTAAGGAATTAATAAATAAAAATCACGTGAGCGATACAGGATCCTGACGGCCTCTAGTTTCAAACGGATTAAATTGGGGAAAATATAAATCAGATAAAAAATTAAAAAACTCATATTCTGCGACAGCCATGTTTATCCCTTTTATCTTTTGAGTTTTCTGTTTGTTTTGCTTGTCTTCCGAAATTTTATTAACGGATTTTCTTAATCTTTTACGTTTTAGATATGAAATGAGTCAACGTTGCTTTTGCTGCTCTACAGATTTCGATTTTTTTCGATTGATTCCATGTGAAACCAGACACCTGAGAGTAACCCCTAATCAACATTAATGTTGACTTTCTTGGTTGTAAGGTATGTATACCAGATTTTTAAGTAGATTTCTCATAGAAAAGTTAAGCTGTGGCGTCAATCTTAGTTTGTCTGTGGGGAAACGAGGTATGATTCTGGTAGAGGAACATCTAAGACCAATGCAATCCCTTAAGGTTTTTTTCAACTTGCGCAGCAGTTTCAAACAAAAATGAATCTTAAGATAGTTTCGTATAAAGTGTTTTGTTAAACAAAGTTTGGCTATGGCTGCCATGCTGGTTAGTGGGAATGCTCGATTAAATTTTTAGAGGACGATTCCACCAAACTTTGGTTTCAATTGACTCAGTATTTTCAGACAAGAAAATATTTAAATTAATTAGTTAGGTCTCATTTAAAATTAAGTTCAGCTGCGCCATGTTGTTTGGTTAATGGGAATGTTGAATTCTGAAAGGGGTTGCCTAGGACTATTACACGTTTACAAATCAAAGGATTTATAACCTTCTCTCATTAAAAGGCCAAAGATTTTTTTTATTCTGTTATTCTAGAATTCTACGCCACCACACACAAAAAAATGTGTTAGGGTTGGGAGTTCAGGTCCATACCCAAAACGCCTGTGGACCATTTAACCAAAGGTTAGTTCTAAACTGGCTCAGCAGTTTTATAGGAGAAGATTTTCAAAGATTGACATTTTCTTCCATTTTTAGTGAAGCGGCAATTTTGGTTGGTGGGCGGTAATGCCAAAGACAATTTTGGCAGAGGGCGACCCATAAACTATTTCCACCAAAGTTTACATGGTGCCAATTAGTACATAGGATTAATAGAAGTTATGTAAAAAATCTGGACGTATGACGGACGCAAAATGATGTAATTAAACTGAAATGACCCTTTCGGCCAGGTGAGCTGAAAATGAACGAAAGTTACTCAGAAGAAGCATTTACGATTATTTATATAGAAGAGGTCAAGGTTTCAACATATAAGTTTACAAATGTTGAATAGATATGGTAAATTTATATTTATGTGCACGTTGCAAGGTGTAAACTCTCATCAGTAACATAAGAACCAAACATATAGGATGCCTAGACTCAAATATCAATACAGCAATTTGACGGCTGTGAGAATTTTTTGAGTTTTGAAAAATTGATATGATTTTGAAAAAAATCATTTCAAAGATGTTTATTCTATAATGGAATTATAATTGATTTCAGGACTAGAGTCTGTTCCTCATATTATTATGTCTATCATCATACTGTGTCCATACGTACCATAGCCTTCATTTGTTCAAATTTCTCATGTCAACGATCTTTTCGTATTAGTCTGCGTTTGCTAACACCACAGTTTTTATTTGGTTTATCTTCTTTAATGATAACGTAAGTTTAATTCATGGTTATAAAATGTGGCTGAGCCACCGCAGGTATTAAAAACATTTTTATCCGTCACACCCTTGTATACATGTAATTTTGCATATAATTAAACCTGCGTATTTAAGTTATTTAGCGCAAGATTTTTTGTATCCGTTATCTTTTTTATCTACAATCTGTTTGATAAAAGAAAGAAATACAAGGCACTATTTTTTTCAGAACTTGTTTCGTGCCTCACGGAAATCTAGTAAACTAAAGGCAACATCTTAACGAGATGAAATTATGCAGTACACAATCCAGAAATGATGTTGATTGTGTCTTTCTGGCATATATTCCATATTCTTTATTTTCAATCCAACACATTTTTCCGATTTCTTGAATTCGGATTGTCGTGGGTTCGCTCCACAACCGGTAAAAAAAGCACGCAACCGTTAGCAGTATGAGCAAAGACTGGCCGGTTCGAAGTCGCAATCGAGTGTCCGGCGAATGTGGGATGTCTTTCTGTGGACTGTTTGTTTGTTTGTTTGTTTGTTTGTTTAAGGAATTCGAAGATACCAAAGGGGCAGACAGAAATTGTTAAGTAGAAAGAC